>JANBPK010000712.1:0-172354 GCA_027579435.1 Candolleomyces eurysporus | reverse complement strand
CTCAAATTCTGGCTATTTAAGCTACTATTTTTGCTTTGCTGGTTTTTTACTTTTTTTTTTGCTTCACTATCAGCAGAACAATGGTACACTATTTCATTTTACATACAAGCTTATATATTTTGATTGACATCATCTGATTACCACCTTAAATGCCTGCCTTACACCTTCCGCTGGTGTCCTTCTTATTTGCGCTCATTGCAGCCAATGGCAATCCTTTGTTCATAATACATAATTTTAATTCTGCCTCAACCAGCATTGAAGTTAGCTTGCAGCTTTCACAGCACAGTGCAAATCTGACTGCTTTCACTGTTCTGCAACTCAGCCATCACAATTCTCTCATGGTAGATGTCCAATGACATTAGAAAGCAATAGCTTGAGTAGCAATTGTTTTTGATGAATATTTGATATCTGCTCTCAAAGATGGCTCACATATAGAGCATATTATTTAATAACCCTATCTGTTTTGTGAGTACATTCAGCGACTGACAAAGATTCATCATTATAGACCAATGCTGGCAAACCAAGTGCTAAAAATAACAACCAAAGCAACATTGAGATGGTTTATGAGTCAGATCTTGTCAGTCTTGCACACAAGCTTTATGCTTTTGATTAGTCTGTCCATACTTATAGACTTAAAGCTTTTTGCCTCTGTGATCAATCTTGGGGTTTGCTGAATTGTTAGAAATTGAATGTAAGCTGATTGTTGTCTTCATGACCACTGTTAACAAACACCTTCTAATTCTTTGCTTTTTAGCATAAACTTTGTCAACTGGTTGCATCAATTTTCTATGGCTGTGTTTAAAGCAGTGGGACCTCAAAACTAAAGCAAGGTACATGCAAGAAGAGCACCACAATAAACACTCCCTAAAGATTGCTAATTTAGATGCCAAAAATTGCTTTGACTCTCTATTTTGCAATGTTCTGAAGACATGCTACACTTTCTTTGTTGTTATCACTATTTGTACTTTAATTTAGAAGCACTTCCAAAGAAAATTTCTATTATTTTGCAATTTTTCTGAGAGTCTGCTGGCATAAGCCACATCAATGACAAAGTTGACAACATGGGCTAAGCAATGAATGTGGTTGGCTGGCCCAGAGTAGCTGAAAATCAACTTTGCTATCTTGTTGATCGTGTTGTTTAAGCTGGCATTATTGCAAGTGATGGACAGCAGCTGTAAGTAGTTGTTAGCCACTAAACCTTTGGATAACTGTACTAATCCACCTTGTGCTCAATCCCATAGCTACATAGAATGTCCATGAAGGCTGCAGCAAGATTAATCCCACTATGTGACACTGAAAGCTCGACAATATCCAGCAACATACAAACTGGCTCTCCATTTTTTCCATATGAATAGCTATGACAATGAATGAATAGTGGTTTGGAAAAATCCACACATTGGTAGCAAAATTCAACTGCTTGCTGTATGTCTATATGCTTGGTAAACATCTGTCTGTTTTGGCACAAGATTCATGAGCTCACCTTGAGTAGCTCAGCAATTTTAGCCTCAACATTCTTGAAGACAACATGCACATTTTGTGCTACCATCTGTTGGAATGGTAGCTTTATATGTGACCTTCCAGTTTTTATGAGGCAAAAGAATCCTTGGTCACTGACAATGCTTGTTGGCTGCATGCTTTCAGCCACCTAGTGGATGCACTTGACTCTATACCAAAGTGTGTCAGTCATAATCTAGTTTGAGTATTAATTTTTATAGTCCACCATGTCTCAGGATATGTGAGGGGTTTGTCAAGAATAACCTTCCTCTTTCTGGTTTGCTCAAATACCACAGTAATTGTTCTATTGGTCAAGACCTTCAATGTCACCAACTCCTCTCTTGTTGCCACTAGGTTGTTTATGTCTACACATTGCAGTTTTTTAATGTGTTTGTTCAATGAGCACATTTTAAACAAATCAGATGCAAAGAATGCATTTGTTTACAATTTGTGTTTAATGTGCCTACATTAGACACATATCAAGCAAAATCTTAGTGGTGGCAGAGAGGCCAGACACATGCAAATAAAATTTAAATTTGCCTAGCTTAAACATTTGTATTGCAGATTATAGACAAAATAAACCATTGCATTTGGTTTATTTAGAATGTGCTTTTTAAACAAACACATCAAAAATCACAGTGACAGCTTGCTCAATGATCTCCTCTCCCCAGGAATTCCAAGCATGCTTGAAGAGGTTACTGGTCAAGTTGTTGACTTTTGCCTTTCCATCCTTTGATATTTTAGGGTCAAGATAACAATGCACCACTCGTTGTTCCTCCTGAGTTCCCTGGCCCTTACACTGTGGTGCACCACATCAAAACTCAAAGCATTGGCGACCATTATAGCTGCTGATCAAAGGCTTCGGTTCAAAAAAGGCATAAACAGGCAAGTTCCAAGTAGAAGTAAAATAGTCTATCCTAAAAGCAAGTCTTTAATTGTCTGTACTTTGATGAATACTCATTTAACATTGCTTTATTATTTTTTTTAGATTCTTCAGACTGTTCCCTATGCAATTGAGGTGCTTCTTTTGCNTTTTTTTTCTTTGGTGGTGCTACCTCTTCCTCCTCCCTCTCCTCCCTCTTGCTCTCATCTAAGCCAAGTACAACAGTGTTATGCCTTTGCTTTGGCTGGGTATAGGCTGCAAGGTGAGCTCTGTCTTTATCTCTCATGTCTTTATTGTTATCATTATGCTCAAGAANTGTTTTTAAGATTTTAAAAAAGATGGTTGACTGCCATAACTTTGTCTTTGTCTTTGTCATCTTAATAGCTTGTGGATGTAAGCAGAAGATGGGAGCTTGCATAGAGGGTGCAATATTCTGCTGGATTATTTGGTCATTTTCTTTTCATAGTTGTTTCAGGATGAAATTGGTCAAGCTATTGTGTTATGGAGTATCTCAGGTTGTTCAAGAATTTGACAAGAATGGCTGAGGTATGGAAGTTGTACATGGTCAGGAAGACAGAGATGTGGAGTTGCTCATGTTCTTGAGAGTTGGAGAGTGGTGACAGATATGCAGAGATATTATCAAGATCTAAAAACCTGACATACTTTGTAGCTATCAAAAGTAAACTGATCCTTCTGGTTGATGCACTGCTGAATCAAAGAAATAAAAAATCCAACGTCCATCTTGCTCATCGACAACTGAAAAACCAATTCAGCAAAGTCATAGTCCATTCAAGTCTTGAAGGGATGCCAAGGCGGTAAGTTGGTAGAAGTGCCTGTGGCCAAAGGCTGGGTTCTAAGCTGGATTTGACGGTATGCATCAAGATTCATTGTATCTGCCTTTTGTTTCTGGTTGGGCAGGAATTCAATGCAAATTGTTTGAGGAACCGATTGAAGAAGGCTTGGGTTTGGGTCTGGTGAATAAAGTGTCACAAGTGATAATTATGGGTCACTCTTGAGAATCGCATACTTTCAATCAAAGCTGGGGCTGCTGCTGAGCTTGAAATGAGCCCGGGCAGTCCAGTAGAGCCTCTTTTCGATAACGATGCATGTTTGGGATGGTCTCATTGGAGAGTTTTGGGGTCTGGAAGCAAGATCTGGCTCAGCTGGTGGCTATTGATCATAGAGTCCACTTACAGGCAATGTGCCCTACATGATCCCAAGGGTATAATGCTGGACCCATGGCCAGGAGCTCAGCAGCATCTATTCAATTTGAGACAGCCTCAGGCATCAGTCTAAAACATTAGAAGGCCAGAAAATATCAGTACTCACTTGTCTTTGTATCAAAATATGTCTCCTGTGCATTGTTGCTTTGTCTCTCACAGGCCTTTGTATGGTTGGCCAATGAGCCACGGTTTGGGAATGTCATGCTGCAAATGGAACATTCTGGGTGGTCTTGCCCAGGTTTGGAAGACATAGAAGGACATATTGAGCATAAATGAAAGCAATGTAAAAGTACAAAGGGCAAAAAGGCAGGAGGAAGCAAGTGGTAATGGGCGATGGCTTATATTGGGCGGTTCAACCACAGTTCAACACAGGGCCAACATTCCCACCCCTGTTGGGCTGATGTTGACACAAGATCGATCCAGTTGAAGGCTGTTGAACCAGATGGCTTCTCAGGCAATGTGCCAATCTTGGTTGGCAGTGTAATTCAACCAGGTTCCTTACTTAGGTTGCACAGTGAACTGAACTGGCAATGTGGTTTGCATTGGGAGGCTTGGTCCACTTTTTCCAACATAGAGAGGAAAGCATATGGTTAACAGTGCAGCTGCTGCACATGCATTGGCAGGTGATTGACATTGCAGCTGTAGGGAGCCATCAGCTTGAGGAAAGGAGAGCAGCTGCTGGAGCTGAGGGCCAATGATAAATAGCAGCTGCTGCCTCAACTGCCACACAGGGTGCTGCTGCTCCTGGCTGGTCCGTTCTGACTGCAAAAGAACAGCATGCTCTCACTTGCAGCTTGAGCCTCGCTATGAGGGAGCTTTGGTCTGAGCTTTGGAAGGTTCCGTGCTCAGAGGACAAGGTTTGTCTTGCACCTGCCTGCGGTTTCCCACACAATAACATTGTTTTCTCATACTCCAGTTCTGCTTATTCTCTTGCCACTCACAATGTCAAGGACAACTGGGTTGTGGTGAACTGCTTCACCTTTGAAGATGATGACCTGCTGGCAGAGCCTGTGGTGTCAGATGACACATTGCCTTGGCTTGGGCCTGCAACCAATGCCACAGTAGCCTCAATTGTGGAATGCATTGAGGTGGGGCTCATGGACATTACCTGCAAGAACATAGACCGCTTCATCCAAAGAGAGTTTGGTAATGTCTTTGGTTCCATCCTGCCTGTGCATAAACTCCTCACAGATGACTTGTGTTGTATCCCTCTGATTGACACCACAAAAAGTATTGAGTCACGCTCTTATGCGTCACCGCATAAATACCGTGATGCGTGGTCAACCATCATCAATGACCATCTGGCCACTGGACACATTCGCACCTCTGATTTGCACCATGCGTGCCACATCTTTGTCAGACAGCTCTGAGTCCTCGACCAGGGTCTGTATGCTTGTGGACCACACCACTCAGTACCACACCACTGTCTGCCTTGCCCTGTCCTCATCACCTGTTGCGGCCCCCAACTCTAGACCTCCCCAGGCCCCCACTCCTGCCTCCAATAGGCTTGGACTCAGCATCGACAGGGATTTCCCCTTGGTGCTGAAGGCTGGGTATGAAGCTGACCCCTGGATTGCGTCGCTGGAAAGAGCCTCTTCTGGTATGAAGTAAGGCTGTCCATGAGTCTGAGTCTTCTATGAGTACTCACAAGTAGACCCATAGGAATACTCACAAAAACTCAGATCTGTGGGTCTGAGTCACTCATGGGAAAATACTCATGAGGATCCAAGTATGGATTCTGAAGGCACAAGTACTTGCCACAAGTACCCATGAGAACCCATAATTTTTTCAGTAAAAGAAACACTTCATACCACAATTTTTCACAAATTTTTATGATTTTTTCTGAATTATTACAGGCCAAATTGGATGAAAAAGAGTTATTGGACAGCTATTTTCATGCCTCATGGTGCACAAGCACAACCTGATCAACCAGATAGGCTTGCCTACTATAATAGAAAAGGAAAATGTGAATGGATAAGACCTAGTACCACTAGTACTTGACTACAAACGGCTGTACACATCTACAAATTTTTTAATTTAGATAGTGATTAGTTACAACTTGAGTACACAAAATTTTAGTCATGCTTGAGTATATAGAGTCTTAATTATGCTTGAGTATATAGAGTCTTAAATATGTAGAGTTGTTGCTAAAATTGGTGGCTACAATGAAAATCTCACCTTGCCTTGCTCTATAATCCAAATTTGTGCAAGTAAATTTTGTGAGTACTTGTAAGTAACTCATGAGTTACTTGTGTGAACTTGCTGTGTGAGTATACTTACAAACTCACAAGTACTTGAGCCGTGAGTCCAAGTTACTCGTGGGAAAAAACTTGTACGGATCCGGGTTTGGATTTTGAGAGCTCGAGTACTCGCATTGAAGATCCGAGTATACTCACGAGTGCACTTGTGGACAGCCTTATTCCGGGTCTGCTATCAGCTGCGCTGCGTGATTGCACCATTTGGTGTACCACTTGGTGCATTGGTTGAGGGACACTGGTGCTTACCCTTCCCCAGGGGAAATAACTACTGATGTGAATATTGCACCAGCTACCCAGTACAATTGTTGTGAATGGTGCATCATCCCGACACCATCAGCTGTCGGAATTCGCTGGAAAGGGTGGTCAATTGTACATCTACATTCCTTCGAAGAAGTGGGGAATTGCGGTCGTTTGCGACGGCGGGATAGCTTTGAACACAGTGCACGCTTTTTACCCGGCAGCTCATATGGACGATGGATTTCTGGTGGTCTTATGGCTGAATCCATTGTATTGAACTTCTGTGTCGGGGTGCCTGCACGGGGGCCTCGGCATCTAGGTAAGAACTTAGTGTTGAACAGCCATGTTCGCAGAAGAGGGCAATCCTACTGAACTCGCCATTGCAAGTACAGGGGAATAACCTGCGCAGAAACGTAGCCCTAGAATACTGAGTATGATCTGACATCATACCTTGCTTGGTGCTTTGATGGAGGGAGAGGGGTTGTTGATGCTGAGTGTGCTGTAAGCGTGTGTAGAAGAGTACTTGGTAGTACGAGTTGTTCTGTAGAAACTAGCTACTACAAGTGGGCTATTTATACGTTTCTACTATGTGACAGTCACGTCACAATAAGTCACTCAACTGGTCTATGCGCCAGTTGGCTGACTGAGCATTGCGTGCTTAGCACGTCATGCTGACTGAGCCTATGACGTAGTACAATAGGCTACTGACTAAAGGTGACGTAGTATGATGTACATGAAACATGATATCTACGTATGTCAAACTTCTGGCCAAGTCCAGACCTATCTAATAATAGACTACTACGTGTAACTACGTGTCCATACGTGTACTATGTCACGTGATAGGTAAGTGATTAGGCGCTGGATAAGACGCCCATTTCACGTAAAGTTCAACACTTAGTATATCCTGCTCCGACAGGCTCGAGCCGATTCATGTTTTGACTTTGATTTCTTTACCCGTGTCTACCACGTCGTTACAAGCTTGAAGGATGACGACGTCAGTGTTCGTATTGTTCATTCTCAGACGAAGCGGAATGGGGTGGATGTCTTCGGCCTGGCCAAGTTGAACTCTCGGGGTGAGATCTCTTCTTGGTATATCTTCTCTTTCAAAATCACCATCCTTTCAGGTTTTCTTTCCTTCACGTCTGGTTAGTAGAATAGTCGAATCTCATCGTTGATGCTCAGTCCGAAAGAATGTCCTTTATAGGGAGGCTCAAGTACCAAGGAAAGTGTATTAATCAATGAGCGTGCAGATGAGAATATCTTTATTAAATATGTATGCTCGTCAGATATCACGAACGGCTGTAACCTGAACCGACGAAAAGGGGACAGTCCTCTCCGCTCGCTACCGTTTTGGCGGGAACGACTAGCTGGCGGGAGGCGCCCCAACAAATCTCTTGTTGCGAGGTGTACCAACTTGGCCAATATATCCATCCTTGAGTTTCGCCTCATACCAGGTCACAGGTCCCGGAGAGTAATAGCTCGCATGAGGAGGGCCTCCCTTGTAGAGGTTGAAGAAAATTCCAGGGGACGAATTCTTGTAGGTGCCAGGGAAAACCGCTCCGCCAGCAGGAAGGGCCTTCTTGCCGTTTGAGGTCACTCTGACTTGGACGCAGCTAGGGAAGAGCTGGACACCACGAGCTGGGTTGTTGGTGTAATACGCATCGGCCTCGTGAAGAGCGATCACTTCCGCTGAATAGACGTCACGGTTACACAACATTACAATCTGCTCGAAAAGATAACCACTTACCGCGGAAAAGATAGTCGCCGGCTGGGACATCAGGAATGAAGATACTGTGCTGACCGCGGGCGTCCCTGAGGCGCTCAGTGGCCCAGCTTTCACCGTTGAAGTTGGCTTCAAAAACCTTGGTCCAGTTTTTGCCGGAGGCAGGTGCCATATAAACCAGAACTATGAAGTAAAAGGAGGCGTTTATGAAGAATTCTTTGGACGTCTTCTGGTACTTTCACTTACTGGGCCCTTTGTGAGATGCATCTATAATATCGTCTCCTCGGCTAGCAGGCAATTAATGTTCAGTTAGAAATCGGTCTACTTAGTCGAGAGGAGAGTCATACTCACGCATTGTGACCCCACTCGAAGGTGAGCTTGTCTCCATATTTGACAGAGACGCTCCTGGGGACAGCTGGGGCATATGAGCGATCACAACACTTGGGCGTAGAAATGAAACGAAGTGCGAAAGGCTCGTACCTTTGTCGCCATTGACGTTGCAATTCAAATTGGGCGACGTCAAATCCTTTAAAGGATAGTTTGAGGGAGGAGAGCGGATCTATACCAAAGCAATGAGCTCAAGTCAAGCTGCAACATAAGGTGCACGAACATAGACACCTCGACCATTTCCTTGGTCGACATTATTGACCCAAACAGAGTATAGCTCGGTATGGGCTAGAGTGCCAGCGACGGCAGATGCCAGAGCAATGAAGGATCCCAAACGCATTGCAGGTGACCTGGATAATAATAAAAAAGGAGTGGGTCGTTGAGGCTACAACGATGGACAGAAAGGCTCAGGAAGAGCGCGGGGAAATGCAAGAAAGAGGAGACTAGATTTGTTGAAGAGCTGGGACAGAGTGTAAACACTTTATATATAGCAGCTCTGCAGGGCTAACTCCTTGGTTCATGGAACAGATCGATGTACAAACACTGTACCTACTACAAGCACACCATTGATTTTTCGAGGAAGCTAAGGCCAACGTATTGATACGGTGGACACTCTGTGGGCATGATCATGCATAGCTATGAGCGAAGATGACAGAATCAGGTGCGAATGCTTGGTTTGAGGGGGAGCCAAATAGGGTAGCTTGAAGCAGTTCTTCTAAGCACAACCAGACTGGCGGTCAAATTTTGAGAGTGCTGCCGAGCTTCTCGTTTAAAAGCTCAGGTAGGTTGGTGTCCCGCCTTCGTTGTATATGATGCATCAGCCATGGCTAGTGGGCGTAGAGTGAATCTTCGACGGATGCTCCAGATCACCATCTCGAAGCTCGGGCGCTGGATCACAGATGGCGCATGCTGCCACACAGATGGCAAGCCGAATCACCAACCATCCTCGCTGATCGCGAACTGCGAGGCATTTGCGCTCGCGCTGACTAGCTTTTAATTCCTGAAATCAGAAGCACAATCTAACTGCGGGCCCGCGTTTGTTTCGATACAAGCAGAAGGGAAGTTGGAAGCTGCGGCTAGCGCTTGCTCATCAGTCCGCAGATCTGTTGCTCTCTTCTGCACGAACTGCGCCCTGATCTACATTGACCGTGTTTCGCCTCATGGTGACGATGATGGGAGGAAGGTGGTAGAGGAAGCAAGCAAACGATCGAAAGGCCTGAGTCCTGACATTTGATGATCCGTTAAGCACAAGGAGACGAAGACATTCTTGGGTTCATCTTGTAAGCTACACAAGCAAATCTGAAAAAGGCTTCCAACATCATTTCCTACGACGGTACGAAACCATGCGAGGCTCCTTTGGCATTGTGATCAAAGTCTGAAAGAAGAAGAAAGGCAATGGCTATCAGCTGCACGGAAAGAGAGGCGTTAAACTTTGAAAAAACATACGTGATAATCGGGCTCGGGAATCTTCTCAATCCAAAGCTCCACATTCCTCACAACCGTCGCCAAAATAGTTCCCAACTGCAGATACGCGAACTAGTGCCAACACCGTAAGCAAAACTCTTTCAAAAAAACGAATTCGGGCACAGTCTGCTTACCTGCTCCCCAATACACCGATGCCTCCCAGCTCCAAACGGCTGGTACGGACTCTCCGTCCCCTTACTAACTTTTCCAAAGCCAAAGTCCACTCTCTCCCCATTTTCATCAAGGTACTCCTTGAACGCCTGCGCGGCAACGCCTTGAGGATCAGTCCACCGAGTCAGGTCCCATTTCTGCGGGGACTTCCAAATCGCTGGATCCATCTGGGAGATTACGGGGGAAGCCATGACGTAGTGGCCTTTGGGTATCACATACGAGCCGTCCGAGGTGGTGCTGCTGAAGTTTGGCTGAACGAGAACGTCTTCGCGGACATAACGCATGATACAGTGAATGGGAGGGTGCATGCGGAGTGTTTCGCGGATGACAGAGTCTAAAACTGGTAGAGCGCGGAGTTCTTCAAGGGTCATCGGGCGTAGGTTGGTCTTTCCATCCGAGTCGACAGTGCCGAAATGCTGGACTTGTTCCTTGTACAATGCCTCCCTGAATCCCGGTTAGTTGAGGACTGGGAGGTGCTTGAAGGGTGGCATGACTCACGCTACATCTGGATTATTCGCGAGGTGGAGTAAAGCCCAAGAACCTGTGGCGGAACTCGTATGCTGTCCAGCCATAAGTAGGACAATCATCATATTCGCGATTTCGTGCTCCTTCAAACTTTCACCGGACCTGTACTGCTGTTCGAGAAAGGTGGCAATCATGTCATGCCCATCCTATAACAGAAACGGGAATAAATCATCAGCCTCACCCAATAGTAGAAATAAACGAAACGCAGGATACGTACCTCTCCGTCACTGACGCTTCCCTTCTCAGCCCTACCCCGAATGATATCCATATAAAACTGGCTCATCTTCTTCTGCGCTCTGTCCCTTTTTCTTGAACTTTCCAAAGGCAAGTAGGGGAACATCATATGCACAGGCGTAAATCCACCATCGAGGTCATTATACAGCTTCGCGTATCCTTTATCCAAGTTTTCTCGAACCTCTTTGCCTTGAAGCGTCCTCGAGGCCGTGAGGATGGTGATCTCTTGCATGGTTTTGACAGCGTCGAATTGGCCTTCCCATTTCACCCCGCTCTTGGAGGCAGGGGTTGGTGGTGGGGTCGGGAGTGCACTGGTAGGCGCCGGCTGGTTGAAGGCAGGATCCTTGGCGAAGACGTCGTTGACTTCTTGTTCGATCATCCCGACGTAGGCGCGGAGGTTGGCCGTAGACAGCCCGGCTTTAACGAACCGTTTCTGTTCCATGAATCTCTCGTTGGGTACGTCGTAGATCACGTCTTTGCCGAACACAGGTGTCGTGAAAGGCTACAAGTGCGGTTAGCTATGCTTGCGGCAGGAATTGCATAGGACGCGAGAGGAGCTTACAGCGTATGCATCTTCCGCGTTGAACACGACCGACTTGCCTCCAAGGACAAAGTTGTTGCCCTTCGGACCGAGCGCGACGGTGATTCGTCGACCGAGGAGGATGAATGTGAAGACGTCTCCGTACTATTAAAGCGAGAGTTAGAACGATGGTCGTAGTAGAAGTCAAGGAGACGGCGCACTCACCTTTTCTCGGCACTGGAAGAGAAACTTGAGCGGGTCGTTACCATAGGCGATGGCGGACCCTACAAAAGGCAGCCAATGGAACACGACGGGCGGGGTGCTAGCCCGACGAGGGATGGCCTATTGGCAGACAGAACACGGGTCAGGATCTGGGTGGATGGAGGGTGCGATTAATGGAACAGTCACTCACCAGCTGCTGAACAACATTAACGAATATGGCGACGGCAGGAATGGCGACAAGGGTGACGACAATCCGAAGAACGGTGTCGAAGGTGGTATTGTCACCCTGGCCTAAATATCCTGCAGGGAAATAGCGCTCTAGCCCGGCAAGGGGCCATGAGCTCGAGGAGGGTGTGGCGGGATAGGTAGACATCCCAGGTGGTTTAGATATTCAGAACCTACGAGGGAATGGTATCGAGCTTTATATAATACCGGGATTGCTGAGCTCTTCGCAAATACCCACAACGGGTTTGGCTGAATATCGAACCATATTTGATTGGTTGCCAAGGTTCGCTGAATCCACCACTGGTGTTTCGCAGTGATGACCTGATACTCTGATAACAAATATTGAAACGAGAGGTCAGTATGGTGTCATAATTTTGACAACTTAACGCCGACTTCAGGCTGAGAAATAATGGTATCGTCTCATTGATAGAAGTATTAGCAAAGGGTTGGATGCTGTAAGATGCAGCGGTGACAGCCTGAAAAATAGGTGGGTGACCCCGACATTGAGGTCAATTAGGATCCTGGAGACAAGATGAAAAATATCTTCTAGCGACTACCGGGGAAAAAAGAGGCTCACTTTCAACTGGGAATTTCGAAGTGGGTGGCGCTACCTGGCGCCATTTCCAAATGCCCGCCCATCCGCAGCATCACATATGTCGTTGTTGTTGATCCGTCCATGACAGAGGGTAGATTCCTTTTCTCGTCTGCATGCTTGCTAAAAGCGGAGCGTTTTCTGTCGCCAATCACAGGCGTCATAACATTGTCGAGAATACTCAAATAGTCTGAGCAAGAAAGACACCAGATGCTCATCTCTGGTGGACCAGGAGGCCGGTGGATCAAACTAGACGGAAGATAGGCACAGCCAGAGGACAAAGGATCATCGGGGCGCCCGCACAAGCAATCCGTTTCTCCCTGGGGATACCAACGGACTTTTGCAATTTGTTCCCGGTATGCTTAATGACCTCAGAGGCGAGCCATCCCCGATGGGTCGCACAGGTCATTGCACCGACGGTCGTCCGAACTTAGGCCCTTCAAGATAGGAACATTGAGGGTCAATCCAAAGAGCGAGTCGAGACACGCGCACCTATGAGGTAGTAGGCTCCTGATATACGCTATGCCGGCGGGTTTCACCGAGGCAGGCGCCCGTCGTCCATCGATAATGACGAAGAGAGTCCAAATGGTCGATGTTCAGGCCAGGCAATCTGAAGGCCAGGGCCAGCCTTTTGGAAGCACAAGGAGCCTTACGCTGGGTCGCAACCCGTTCGTCATTCGTTTACTCGCTGAGTAAACTGCCCAGATGGCCATTCGTACCCTGCCCATCTACACATTCGCGGTCGTCGTCGTTGTCGAGCACGTTCAACGTTACCTCATAGAGTCGGACTCCGGAGCGGGATGCGAGTCGGAGGGCCAGGAACGGGGCAGCCTCGCGGCGGGCCGGCCGTCAATCATTCATCGAGAAATTCACATGTTCTGAGGTGCGTGCAACAAGGTTCGCAGCTGAGATAACGCCGCGGCCAGTTGAATGTGAATATGAGCAAAACTTTCACCAAGGCCTCCATTATCGCCCTTTATCATGTTCGTCTTCTTCTGAATTTCCTTCCCTCTCTCCACCACCTACCTCGGTCAACGGTGACGACGACGACAACGGTGAAAGGCAGGGTCGACCCTCTGTGGAGATACGGTCACTAGCGAACCAACCGACACAGCTAAACATCGATAGCAACTTACCGGTTCAGAGCTCTACCACGAAGCGCTATGTTTTCCTATGCTCTGTCCACAGGAACACAACTTGCGACGAGCTATTTCCATCTGCCATTCGACGACGAGGAGGACCGGGATATAGAAAACTACGAGAGGAAGCACATAACATGGAAACCCGAACCGGCGACTGCTAGTAGCTCTTCGTCTACGACGACGACTCATTCTCCACTCAGTCGCAATAAACCGAGTACTCGTGGCTCACCCTTGAGCTCAGAGCCCAGCTCTCCATCCTCTTCCAGGGCGTCTTCTCTATCGGCATGCTCGAGTTCTGCGAGTCTGAGCTCGATGACTTCGATGGGGACCTCGGTATCGGGTGCGTCCACGTCGACAAACCACACGAGGTGGGCTTCGGAGCCCTCGTCACCAACTGCCTCTTTCTCGCGTATCCCCAAATTTTCGCCTCCATCATCACAACGCCACTCCCGCAGCCCCTCTTCCCCCTCTTCGACCTCTTCCCACTCCACTATTCCTGTTTCAAAGGGCAAAAACAAGGCATCCACGTCTAGTTCCAGCCAGAACGATGACGGCCTTATTCAAGAGATTCTACGCGACAATGACTTGTACTCTATCCTTGGTGTGCCCACAACGGGTGTACTCGACAAAATGACTCTTCGGAGAGCGTATCTCGCCCGGAGTCGAGGATGTCATCCCGAGTACGTTGATCTCTATCTCTACACATAAAGGGTACCTGACTCCTCTTTTCCAGTAAATTCCCCTCAAACCCCCACGCAACACAAGCCTTCCAAAAGGTGTCCGTCGCGTACAACGTTCTTTCGACGCCCCATTTGCGGAAACGGTACGATGACCACAGGGCGTCGCGTGGCTCTGGACTCGGTTCATCGCCATCGGGTGATAATCCAAACGCTGAATTCGACGTGTTTGCGTCTGGACGGCCGTCTGGGTTTGCAGAGGATACGTTGAGGAGCGTGATACTAGGCGTCTTCAACGATTTCTTGGATAACGGGGATTTGGAGGTGATCAGAAACATGCTCAGTGAGTTCAGCTTCTTCTTCCTCATTCGAACGTTTTGGCTGACTCGGACGTTGCAGAGGCGCTCAACGAGATGAACCCCGGTGTCAGGATCGGTGATGAGGGTATCAAGAGCGTCTTGTCGACTTTGCACGCGATTCGAGAACGAGCGCTTAGTGAGTTCAGATCACCTCAGTTTATCTGATAGCAAAGTTAATCTGACTATGCCTCCTCTCCTATTTTTAGCATGCCGTACTTGCGTCTACACTCTGCATAACGAACTGACCCGCCTGCTTGAAGTACAACACAACTTTAGCCAACTATCGTACTTTGACATCCTCGGGAGAACACGTACGGCTGTGCAGTTGACCCGGATCGCGATAGGACTGCCGATAGCACTGGAAAAGGCGTTGTTGATGGAGAGGGAGTCGAAGGAGAGGTTGAAAGGTGGAAGCTGTTGGGAGTCGGATCGAGAACAGTACTCTGATAACGACGGGCGGACGAGGAGAAAACAACAGGAGTCGAGTTCCTCTTCCTCGTCCTCGTCTTCGTCCTCATCCTCGTGTGGCGGTGGTGAGGCTGCTGCGGTGCAGGAGGGTGTTTTCCCGAGGCATGTTATGTTGCTTGTAAGGGGAGTGGACGCGGCTTTGGAGACGATGGAGAGGATTGTTACACCTGGAGTGTGATGGGGTAAATTATTCGTAGTAGAGGTTCTCTTTTTCTTGCATTCTTTTGGCACTCCTTTGGTTTTGTTCTTTCTTGCTCTGGGGGTTTTCTTTCTTGCTGCTGCTGATTCTGATCATCTATCTCAATCTCACATAGACAACATGGCATCCATCATTGACGAACTTTGTACATATGTGTAGCTGCGCCGTTCACTCAAACATGACTATTTTACGAAGTTGTTGTTTTCAACGGTCAGACGTTCGACTATAGGTGCATCACCCGAGAGGTATTACTTAGCCAAGTTGAAAACGCCCTTCTCTCATTGAGAATCAACGATATGAATCATCCTCCATCAGACTTGGTAGAGCCGCGTATCGCCTGAAAGCCGAAGAAAATATGACGAGGATCCGAGTCAAAGAACCAAAGACACCGATTAATGGTGCGAGACAGGATGCGAACATGAACCGGTTCACAGTTCACAGTCAGGGTGACATGCTGTGTGGCGTCAGCGGGAGGTGTTCAATTTCAGCCAAGATAATGATCGCCATATTTGATCTCGACGCGTCTTGTTTCCTTCTCCACGTTCCACCATGCAGAAAGACGAGGACGGTTTCTTCGTGCCAGGTAACGCCCTTATCCCATCGTAAGCCTTAATATACTCAATAATCTGGACTACAGCACCCTCAGGCTCTCAGGCAGCGCCCAAGGATCCTAGCGAACCTAGTAAAACAGAGGAAGCACCGCCAAAACCTGCTGCTGCTGCTCTTGCAACCCTGGAAGAACCACCAGCGGGGACAGACCTCATCAAGTCGACCTTTGAGGTCACCGTCACCCTCGCCGACCAACAAGCCGACCCCAACTCCCCCCTCTACAGCGCCAAAACCTTTGAAGAGCTCGGGATCTCCGATGATTTGCTCAAGGGTATCTACGATATGGGCTTCTCGAAACCATCCAAGATCCAAGAACGCGCACTCCCTCTACTGTTGGCGAACCCGCCTATGAACATGATTGGGCAGTCGCAGTCGGGCACCGGAAAGACGGCAGCGTTCGTCCTCACCATGCTCAGCCGCGTCGATTTCAACTTGCATAAACCCCAGGCGATCTGTTTGGCGCCGTCGAGAGAGCTGGCGAGGCAGATTATGAATGTGGTGATTACGATGGGCAAGTACACTGCAGTGCAGACGGAGTATGCGATCAAGGACCATTTGCCGAGGGATGCGAGCAATATTACGGCGCAGATTATTGTGGGCAATCCGGGGACGATGTTTGATTTGATGAGGAGGAAGGTGCTGGATGTTAGCCATATCAAGGTCTTCGTCCTTGATGAGGCGGATAATATGTTGGATCAGGATGGATTGGGGGATCAGACTTTGCGGGTGAAGAAGTATGTGTTTGGTTGTTTCTTTTCTTCTGGTTGCACTGACACTTGGGCGTGTTTTCTAGCCAACTTCCTCGAAACAAACCCGTCCAGATCGTCCTCTTCTCGGCCACCTTCCCAGACCATGTTCGGAACTTTGCCAACAAGTTTGCGCCAAACGCGAATAAGATCGAGCTGCAGAAGGAGGAGCTATCCGTCGACAGTATACGCCAGTTCTACATGGACTGCAGGAATGAGGAGCACAAATACGACATCTTGGTCATGCTCTACTCGCTATTGACGGTTGGACAGAGTATCATTTTCTGCAAGGTGCGCCCCCTACAGCTTTTCGCGATNCCCCCCACCACAGAAACTAACAACACCTTCCTCTTCTCTAGCGCCGCGACACGGCGGACCGTATCTCGCAAAGAATGACTGCCGAAGGTCACAAGGTCGCGTCACTTCATGGAGCCAAAGACGCGGCCGAGCGTGACGCCATTATCGACCGGTTTAGAGAAGGCAGGGAGAAGGTCCTTATTACGACCAACGTCATTGCTCGCGGTATCGATATCTTGCAAGTCAACTTGGTGGTGAACTATGATTTGCCTATGATGAATGAGCGTGACAAGTTTGCGGATGAGAGACCGGATATTGAGACCTATATCCATCGTATTGGTAGGTCGTCGTTTGTATTTGCTTCGGGAGGTGAGATGGTGGAGGTAACTAATTTTGTCTTTTCCTGACTAGGTCGAACGGGTCGCTTTGGACGGAAGGGTATCTCAATCAACTTTGTGCACGACCAGAAGACGTGGAAGCAGATGGAGATGATTGAGCAGGTGACGGGCAAGCAGATTGTGCGGATTGAGACGGATGATATCGATGAGATGGAAGAGGTGTGTTGTGTATTATTCGTTTCTTGGTTTGCTCCTGGTTTATTTATACTCTTCTCCTCCTTTTTACAGAAAATGAAGAAGGCTTTGAAGTAGCTGCCACTCATACACGATCCACCCTCCCCGATTTCCCCTTGCAGGCTCCTGTGGGCCGCTAATACCTATACACTGTCGTACCACGACATCAACAATTCATACCATGGAAGAATTGCACGATACAATGTCCATTACCTGTAGCTGTAGTTACGATTGAATAAACGAGCATTGAATCGTATATGCAGTTGCCCGAATTCCGACGCTTCCCATCATTGACATCATTGATATTCTTGTTCTCAACCACCACCACGAATTGGTTCATCGACATGTCTCCAAACTTCTCTGTATTATTGAAAAACTGAATGGAAGTTCTCTGAAATATGTTTCAACGCATGGCATTATCTCGGTGGACAATGTCAAGGATTCTCCGCGGGAAGGGGTCACATTACTGGTTGCGGCTTTGGTGGAGGATTCTAAGAAGATCTCGAGTTCAAGCATATATACATGCACTGTGGTATGTCTCTGGACTACTATTACTCGCTTCAGAGCCCTTTCTAACCTTCCAAGAGATGTTCAGAACCAGGTATACGACGTATATCTGGTGCTTAGTACTGCAAGCCATACACCTCGTTTGTGCTGTTGCGAGTGACGGTCTTGGCGACGCCTCGCTTCAAGTTGACCTTGGATATGTGACTTATCAAGGTTCGGTTAATCCCAGGACGGGGAACGTCGAGTTTTTGGGGATGCGGTATGCTCAGTCGCCTACAGGTACGTCTTTCCGAGTACCAAACTTTCTCTGATGAACAGACCAGACCATTCATTGACTCTCTTTTTTTTTCTCTCTCTAGGCTCTCTGCGGTGGAGAGAACCTCGCCCACCTATACCCGTCCCTGGGATCCTCCCAGCCGACGCTTTGGCACCGCTTTGTCCTCGGGGCGCTATGGGTGTTCAGCCTGTCAATACTTTTAGAGCGGAGGCACCACTGACTCGGAGGACCGCGAGGGACTTTGGGAAACGGCAGCAACCACCACCCCTGGTGTATTCGGAAGATTGCCTTTTTTTGAAGTAAATTCTTACCTCGATAAGGTGCCGATTCGTAAATGCTGACTATCAAACGGGTGGTACGTAGTGTTTTTGCTCCTCCGGGTTCTGTTGGCGGTACAAGCACGGGACTCCCGGTGGTTGTATGGATACACGGGTCAGTCTGCTATATCCCTCTAATCGCGTTTGGTGACGAAGGAGGAACATTGACACAGGGGAGGATATATCGGTGGAGGTATAGGCAACGACGGAAACGATTTGATATCGGCCGCAAAAGGTGGTGTCGTGGTCGTCCAGGTGCAATATCGTCTTGGAGTTTTTGGGTTTCTTGCTGGGAAGCAGGTCAAGAAGCATGGAGTGCTCAATGTCGGGCTGAGTAAGTCGCTGTGGGTTTGTCTTGGCGCAACTGGAGCTGACTCCGTGTGCTGTTCAGTTGATCAGCAGTATGCCCTGCGGTGGGTTCAGCAGCACGTAAGGCTCGTCTCGTTGCAGCGTTACGGGTTTTGTTGCTGACTTCCAGATCTAGATTCATAAATTCGGTGGCGACCCTCGAAAAGTGACTATTTGGGGTCAATCAGCAGGTAAGGGCTCTCCTAATGTCTGAAAGCTGGATATTTAGATTACGCCAGTGAATCCTCAGACTGATTGATTGAACAGGTGCAGGGTCTGTGCTCCAGCACCTAATTGCAAATGGCGGGAAGACGAACCCAGCCTTGTTCCGAGGCGCAATTACCAGTTCCACGTTCTTACCGTCGCAATACGCTTTTGATGCTCGTATTCCAGAGGTCCGTGCCTTCCTTTTTGTATAGCTTCCTTCTTCATATTCAGCCCAACTTATTGGACAGGCTATTTACAATCAAACAATCACTCGTGCTGGGTAAGTATGCGTTCAAATCCCGCTACCTTTATGACTGAAGCCTTCAATCAGATGCCTGAACGCTACAGATTCCTTGGACTGCTTAAGGAGCTTGACCACAGAGGAGTTAGTCGCCGTCAATGTGGACGTATGCTCCAGCGGATTCTACGGTACCTTCGTCTTCGCACCAGTCGTCGATGGTTCTTTCATCGTCAGGAGTCCTAGTGAGGCCATAAAACGCGGAGAGATTAACACTGTGCGTTCAAGAGGTTCCTGCGACTGGGACGCTTTATTCCCTTCTTACTGCAATTTTCTAGAGGCATCTTCTGGCGGTAACTAACACGTACGAGGGAGTAGGTTTCGTGGACTCGTCGGCGCCGTCGACGATAGACGTACCTAGTTACATCTCCAATCTCTTTCCTTTGCTCCCGCAGCGGTACGTAGAAGAGGCGGCAAGGTTGTACGGTGCATTGGGAACAGGTTTGGATCAGATTGGTGCTATAATGGGAGAAGGTGCGAAGAGTTCCCATTTAAACTCCTGCTCAAGAGCGGTTTTATCGATAACTCTATTCGTGATCAGCTATCTTCACTTGTCCTACATACACCTTGCTCCGAGGTTTCAAGGGCCGAGTCTATAAAGTGAGGACCGCTGCACCTCTAGCCGGGCCCTATGCTAACGAAAATTTAGGCCCACTTTGCCGTCCCACCAGCGAGGCACGCTGGTGACGTTGCTTATTACTACCCGTCGTATGTCTTCCATTCGAATTAGCTTTCACCAAGTCGGGCTCAACGTCATTTTGCCTCAGCAATGGTCTTCCAGCTTGGCCGGAACCAGAGTTCAGCAAAGCCTTTTCGCAATCTTTCCTCAATTTCGTCTTGTCTCAAGACCCGAATGTCAAGGTGGAGCCTACGATCCTGCCTGTTTGGCAGCCTTGGACCTCAAATTTGAAGGACGGTGGAAGGACCGAGATGGTGTTTAATCGCACGGGAGACAGCCCCGATATACGGGCGTACCAGACCGAGTTGGCTATTTGGGAAAGGTGCTTGTGAGTGCTCAAACGCATTTTTGAATTGCTGTTGAAGCGTACGTTAATGGCCAACTTCCGAAGATTCTGGGATAGGGTATTCAGCCGGATATCATGATATCGACTCTGATTGGAATGTCGTGAATGCCTGAACGTTCCCAATCGCACTTCTTCATGCCTGTGGCTTCCTCTGCTTCTGCTGGTGTCCCTTGTAGGCCCGGGTCTTGGTTTGCACCTCGAAGATCGCGATCGACTCATTGGCTTAGTAGCCAAGCGCTCGTTGGATTGCATATATACCTGAGTTGGCGATCGCATTCTACGCTCTCGGCCAAAAAAGCCGTTGCGGGGATGATCCAACAACCACCTTTCCCATTAATACTTATAATTCAGACCTTAATTTATTGCTTCGAGCAAACCCATGTTCAGGGGTTTGATTAGCTGCGCCACTGCCAGGCATCAGAAACCTGACTCGGATCAATCGACACTCCGCTCAAATTTACCACCCAGGTGCCGGTTTCACCAGCTCCTCAACTTGAACCAGAAAGCCACGTCCCCTTTCGCTGTTCCGATAAATCAACGGATTAAAGGAGCCAGTCTAACGGTTACGGTCATATTATGTCCATCCATTCTTTGCAGGTGGCTCTTTCTCGTCAGTTTCGATGCGCGCTTCTCTATCACCCCACCCGTTATCGAGCACGAATGGCCTCTACCTCCACAAAGCCTACCAACCAGCATTTCTCAGTCGACCCGGAAGGGAACCGGGTTGTTGATCTGACATTCACCTCAGAGGCAATTGGCATGCCAGCATCCCAAGGGTTTGGATGGCCTCAGTTCGACTTTGGTCAGGACATCGGCCCAGATGACCGTTACAGGATTGTCCGAAAACTGGGTTGGGGGATGCACTCGAGCATTTGGCTCGCTCGCGATAAAGGGTGAGTTCTCCAGCACGCTTTTCTACTGTGAAATGTCAGATCAAACTCAAAAATGCAGAGATGACAAGTTTGTCGCCGTCAAAGCTCTGACTGGCCATATGACAAACATGTACGACCGCGGTATCACTTGGGAAGCTGACGCACTCAGGTTGCTCTCTGCGTCTCCCGGGCCGTCGCCTCATTGTACCCAGCTTCTGGACGAATTCACCGTCCTTGGTCGAGGCTCCGCCGGGTCTCACCTGTGTTTCGTGATGCCTGTCTGCGGTGGTGACGTGAAGCTGTTGCAATATTCCTACAAATCGCGTTTTCCACTTCCCCTGGCAAAGCGGATCGCTCTGCACCTTCTACGCGGCCTCGCTCATGCCCATGAGCGGGGCGTTGTCCACACCGATCTAAAGCATGACAACATCTTCATCGACACCAAGATGACCACGAAGGGTATTGAGGATTGGATGGCTAAGGATCCGTCCAGACGACACCCACCAGAGGCCTCACACGACGGTGTGTTGCAGGCAGCGGTATCTCAACCCCTCCCTATGATCTCCAAAGAAGAGGCGATGCAAGCGACTTACATTCTGGGAGACTTTGGTTGTGGTTCGTGAAATTTTTAATGGTGATGAGCCGAGCTTACTGAAGATTTTCAGGCCAACCCTCCCGTCTTCACAACAACCATACCATAACGACGCCCCCTCTTCGAGCTCCTGAGTCTTTCCTCGGGGCCAAGTGGGATAAGCCGGCAGATATCTGGTCCTTTGGATGTCTGGTAAGTGGGCAAATTATTTGGTCAGTGCTTATTAATTTTTAAATGCATTGTTACATAGGTATACGAACTCGTCTCTGGCCGCCATTTCTTCCGCTGGAAGAAGAACGCAAAGTTCGGCCTGACAGAGACGGAGAACGTGTTGTATCAAATGTTGCTCCACACTGGGGAGGATTTTACACCCAAACTACTATCCGCATCGCAGCGTGCGCCAGAATATTTCACGCTTCAATGTACGTCGACCTAGCTTCGGTCCTATCTTCATATTTTCAAGTCGTTGACCACTCATGCAGGTAATTTGATAAAAAACCCCGCCCTTATTAATTGGCCAATCTCGGCTCGATTCGAGGAGATAGGTATACAGCCTACCGAGTCACAGGGCGTCGTCGCTCTCATGGAACGATGCTTACGTCTCGATCCCGACGACCGTTCTACAGCGGCGGAGCTCTTGAATGATCCATGGTTTGACGGCGTGCAGTAGAGATTTAGCAGGGTAGAATTAAACACCAAAGAGACCGAAGCCTGTATAATTTTCATCAACCCAACTCAATTGCCTTCATCTCTATATTTTCTCTGTGCTTTCCCCACCTTGTGAGGAGTGCAAACGAAATTCGCGATCAATTCTGAAAAGGTGGCTGTGTCTTGTCCCCAATTCGGTAACTGGCTCCACTCGAAATATTTGCTTTGACTCCTCGTCATCAGCGCCGACCCTCGCCACTCCACCGACGCAGCAATCGAATCTCTACCAGTACGGAGAAGGCGAGAGCGTATGAGGTCCTCAGCTCTGCTACAATATATCTGTCTTAGCAGATCTCCCTTGTGTTCAGAACCATGGAGTGGCTGACAGTCCTGAAAATGACCATATAACTAACTACATGCCCACGTTTCAAGGCTGACGACGCGCCAACTTGCTTCCTCGTACTGCCGAGGCTCAAAATGTGGCCTATTTCTCTTCTCTTCGTCTTACCTGTCGCCTTGTCTCTGGAATCAACAGGTCCCGATCCGCCACCGACAGTTGACTTGGGATACGCAAGATACCAAGGCGTTTCGAACGCAGCTACTGGGAATACTGAATTCCTGGGAGTACGATATGCGGCACCGCCAACTGGTACGTTTGCTCCCACATGGTTCTTATGCGAGGGTTTTGACATCTCCCTCCACAGGACAGAATCGATGGCGTGAACCGCAGGTGCCGGATAAAGAGGAGGAGCTCCAGATGGCGGACATGCAGCCGCACCGATGTCAGCAAGCACCGGAGAGGGTGGACAAGCGAAACAAAGTCGTGGATGACGATGGGAATGTATCCATCGACCAACTAGCTCAGGAAGTACTCGGCGCACCTGTGTCGAATATACTGCGCCCCGTGTCGGAGGATTGTCTCTATTTGAAGTAAGTTCACAATTGCTTTCCGCACTCGAGATCTAGCTGACAACTGGCGTAGCGTCGTAGCTCCAGGGTTGGATTTTAACGCAACGTCTGCCATGAAATTGCCTGTTGTGGTCTGGATTCATGGGTTAGTATCTCATTATACCCCCGTATTCCTTAGTCGCTTATTCGGACTTTGTCACAGAGGCGGATACGCTCTCGGCTCGGCTTCAAAAGTTGGCCTTAGCAGCATGAGGAACTATGACGGAAATGACCTTGTTCGCGAATCCGGAGGTAAGGTCATTGCCGTTCTCATCCAATATCGCCTTGGCCTCTTCGGGTTTTTGGCCGGGACAGACGTAAAGCGTGGCGGGGTCCTCAACGCTGGCTTGCGTAAGTAGCATCGATTTTCGTGGAGTCCGGTCTCTCATCCATTCGTCTTTGCAGGTGATCAACAATTCGCCTTGCAGTGGGTTCAACAACATGTGAGTGCACATACGGCGTGTGCCTTTCAGACTACTTACGATGACGCTGTAGATCTCGAAGTTTGGAGGGGATCCCGATAAGGTGACTATCTGGGGACAGTCAGCTGGTGAGTTTGTTCATCTACTCGCGCCTTGGATCCTTCTAAAGCTTTGCGTAGGGGGAGGTTCAGTCCTGCAACACTTGATCGCCAACGGCGGCCAAACCAAGCCCCGACTCTTCAGCTCGGCGATGCTCAGCTCCGCCTTCCTACCTTCCCAGTATTACTACAACGACCGGATCCCTGAGGTTTGTGCTCCCGCGCTGCCTTGGACACTCTCGCTGACTATCACGAACAGACACTATACGCCGAGGTCATAAAGCAAGCTGGGTGAGTTCATGGCCAAGAGCCATCATTATTCCTTTGAATTGACAATTCGCTTAACGCAGATGCGATGCCGCTGAAGACCGCCTCAACTGTCTTCGAGACACGGATATTTCAGTGCTCCATGATGTGAATGCAAGAGTTGCAGAACATGTACTTTTCGGAACCTTCGCGTTCGTTCCAGTCGTGGATGGTGAATTCATCCAACAAAACCCCGTTCGTGCTCTTCGACAGGGGAAACTCAACTCAGCGAGTGTTCCATTTAGTCGGTTTTGGCCTTGGCTGATTGTGTTTTCAGCAACACGTACTTGCCATGGTCAACACCCTTGAAGGACGAATGTTCATTGACCCCGAAACTCGTAACGCCGTCCATGTTCACGATTACGTTTCTCGATTGTTCCCTCTTTTCAAGGGAAACCAACTTCACATGGTCGCGAAGAATTACGAACACCTGGGGAATCCCTTCAACCAGGTTATCCAGATAATGGGTGAAGGTGATGGTGTGATGGTCGAGGAGGTTTACTAATACTAACGGCTCTTTCATAGCTATCTTTGTGTGTCCGACATACTATGTCCTCCGGGGGTTAGGTGGGACCGGGTACAAGGTCTGTCGTCATTTCAATAGCCACTGTCCAGACGTGGCTCAATCGTTTTTGTTTTCAGGGAGAGTTCGCTATCCCACCCGGCGATCACATCGATGACGTCCTATACTTCTTCCCATCGTGCGTATACCGACAGGATGACTGGTGACGATTGACCAACATGGACCCACAGCATTACACCTGGCGGTGTTCCCCCTTACAACAACACGGCCTTCATGAAAACCTTTTCCGGAGCATTTTTGGATTTCGTTCTCAACAGGGATCCTAACGAGAAATCACCCGGGTCTGTGCTTCCACACTGGCCGACCTGGGATGGACGTCACATGCAGGAGATGGTTTTCAATAGAACTGGGGACGAACCGGACATTAAGACGGCGCCCAGCCCGAGCTCTTTGATAGAGCGGTGCGAGTGAGTCTATGACAATAGTGTTCAACGAGATGAATGATATTGACCTCGGTATAGGTTTTGGGAGAGTGTATCGAGGTGGACTGGACAATAGCGGGCGTAATTCTTTTGAAGGGTAAGTGTCCCTCGATTATTGTTTGTTTACGGTGCCTGTGGACGCCTTTAGTATATGTTCCGAGTCTCCGATAGACTAACTAGAATTCGGTTGTATTGATTCTTTTGATATTTGATCCTTCATCAAAGTGACCTTTCAGCGTGACCAAGTTGGTAGTAAGTGTGCAAAGCTCGACTCTTATTGTTGATTCAGGTATTGAACTTGGCCTATGATTCCTATTCGAACGCTGTGGGTCTCACCCGTTATTGTCNAAAAAATTGAAAGCGCTTTCGGATATTTCTGCCGTCCATTACATCCGGCCTCTCACAAGAACTCCGATGGCCCACTTTCTGGACAGAAATGGTCCAGAAGTCGATACGCTAGGCGAGGCTAATTAAGTCACTCATCGTACCGAAGAGCGCTGTCAACTCCCTCAGGTCCCTTTAATGAAACAAAAACCTGAACAGATCGGGACGCGTTCGTGACATATCGTTGATCGCCAGCGTTTCCTTTATCTTCGGTCTTTGCACCCTCTGAATTTTCTCGAACGCCCATATTCCTATCCTTTCATGACCACCAGGTAACACCCCTCCAGTCAACTTATCCATTCCGTTCCATCGCGCCTCAATCATGGAAACCTCATCGTACTACACTATCTCTGACCACGACTACGAGCTCGAGCGCGACTCACCGTCTCCTTATCCACCAAGCACACCTTCTCTTGATTCCGATAGTGACGAGGACTCGACGACGGGCGCCCCTCTCCTCGCAAACGCGGTCCTGCGCTCGTCTATCGCGGGCCTCCCCGAATACCGGTTGCGGGACATCGTTCTTCGGTTAGCAGACAAAAACCCGATGTTCCGACGTGCGATTCAGAGGGAGGTCGCGTTTCTCTGCGATCAGGAGTTGGATACACCGCCAGCTACACCGACGGCGCCGAGACATTCGAGGAAGTCGAAGCGCACTAGCAGGTCGTCGAAATCATCGAGAGCCCGGCGGACTAAAGCATCAAGCAACCACGGAAGCAGGGGAGGGGACGCGCCGCCGCCGACGTTGTCATTGAACACCACTCAGACGAACAATTGCGTGTGTCATCCTGGTATGTCGTTGCCAGCGTTCCCGTCTCTTTCAGGATAACTCACGCATATCCCCCGAAAAAATAGGACACCTGGAAGACGAGGTGTACGAGTTTGTCTCAAGGACACCGAACGGTGCCGCTTTCAAGGTGGTCCAGACGGTCACGATGTGGAGTTGCTGCAACGAGGATGAATGGAGTCCAGGGTGCATTTTGATCGCACCCACATTCGGCACGGAGGCCGATAAGATTGCGCGCCCACAAGATCATGGAGGGTCCAAGCTTGAGTCGCTGAATGCGACAAGAGCACTGGTGGTTGCAGATGATGATGTTTATCCTGACTCGGAGTTGGAGTTGTCTGAGGACGATCATCTTGTGACGCCGATAGCGCCCAGGAGGGTTCGTTCTCTTGCGTGATCGCGCGCCAAGGCTGCGTCGGTCACACAAATTGCATGGGCCTCAAGATTTCAAGCTCTGCTTATCTTTTCCATTTATTATTATTGCCATGCTTCTCAGTTTGGCCTTTCGTTTTCTGATTGCGAATCACGCTCGTGTCATCTTCATCTTAACGCATATCTCGATCGACTTCTGGATTGATTTGTAGAAAAATGATGTACAAGGTTGACTGGCGCGTTAGCCTGGTATCACAAATGTATGTTCGCTGTTTACAACACCAACTAGTAGCGAGGAAATGTCCAGTTGCTTCTGTCTCATGATTTGACACCGCTACGTTGCTGGACCGCCGTGTTTGAGTTGCTCGACATACCACCACTAGAAACCGACATATTGGGGTAAGCTATTTGGATGCTCATGTCTTTCAGGCTAATGCCATAGGCAGAGGGGTCAGACACTCCCGTCACAAGCTCAGACTTCACTGCTGCCTTTCTGAGGTGAAGGAGCAGACGTGTTGTCATAATTCCCATTGAAGCATGGAACGGCCTGGTAGGGGAGACATTAACACTTGACTTAGGGGAAATCTTTTCAGATAAGTCTTACCCAAAACTAAACCATGGAATCACCGTCCTTCCGCTGGCCATAACGTTGTTGAAGATCAGGACAAACGTAATGCTGAGTGAAAGTAAAGCATGAACTTCAGTTGCGCGGCCGAAAAGGAGAGAGTAAGAAACGTACCCGAAGAAATAGATGATGTTGTCTGAAATCAACACTTGAGTGAGCGACACGCCCTGCTTAAGTCGTATCTTGTGCGTTACGGAACGTGCACTCTTGTACAAGACAAGACTGAGTAACACGAGCTCAAATGCCGTCGCTGAAAATGCGGTTCAGGGAGCATGCTCACGAGACGACACTGCCCAACCCACCAGGAATCCAGAGGGCCCAATTGGCATAACCACCATTAATGACAGGGCATCCAGGTAGAGGAAGACGGATCGCAGATGCAATCAGTGCGCGCCTTCTCTTTGCGCCCAAGACCATGATCCATAGGAAGGCGCCGATCGAAATGATGAAAAGTATACCGTTGAATAAGGCAATCTAAATACTGATCAGGAGCCGATGAGAAGCTTGACTCGCTGATCTGACCTTTTTGGACCTGTTATAGAGAGCGAAAATGCGAAGCTGCATGATGATTTCGATGGACCATAGACTGATGCCACCAAGCAGTCGTGTTGTAGGATCTATTGCGACGCAGCTATCTCAGGGTCAGTTCACGATTGGCTGAAGAAAAATCTGAAATCTCACAGATTGTCGTTTACAAACCCGGGTATGGCAAATGTATGGATTTGGATGACATCGAACACCAGGAGAAGCAAGGTGTAGTATCGCACCTACAGAAACAGACTCAGAAGATCTCGTCTGGCTGCAGTTAACAGATACTGTTCACGTACAAATAGAAACATGAACTTGGCCAAGGACCATCTCTGGCTCTGATTCCACAACGCAATCACGGTTAGCAGGCACATCGGTTCAGTTGGACGGTCACCTCCTTACCCAGATATACCGGACCTATGCAGAACTTCATGAGCCTACAGTTTCCGAAGTCCGTGATGTTGCGTACCTCATCCTCAAGCGTCACAACTGAACGACGTGAGTAATACATGCTGTGCAAAGAGCCGTACGGTGACTTACGATAGTCGTGGAGCACCCATGTTAGGGCGGCCGCTATATCCAAGAGTTTATAAAGTGGAGTTATTCTGAGAGAGCTGATACTCACGAATCACTGTGAGAGGGATCTTACTCCTCGAAAATAAGAAGGTGAACCTTGCAATTTCTGCTGGGGAGTACGACATAGTGGCCAGGGGAAAGGAGAGCAAAGCCTGCTATTCTTCACCTTTACAGCAGCAAATGAGGCAGTGGGAACGCGCACTAGGCACTGGATGGGTATAGTAAGGGTATTTATATGTCACCAGGACAGGCCATTTTTATTATGCATAGCGCCGGTATCGAGAGAATTTGGAGTACCGGTAGTTTCATAATACATTCAATGTCCCCGGGAGTTCCGGATTATGTGTAGCAAAGTACTGAAGACAAGTCGAATGTGTAGGTCCTTGTGTACAACTTGACCTGCCGCGATAACCGACCGGAACCTTGGGCGGCCCCCATTCAAGTCGAGTTGGATGTGTCCTTGGAACACCGGCAAGGCTATCGCAATTTTCTTCAGCTTCCTCGTACTGGTTACAGATACCGAAAAACTATTCTATTGGGCCCCAAAAGCTTAGCACTCGGGGTTCATATAATGGTATACCGTTGTGTACACACGGGCGCATTAATAATCCCGAAACGTGGCGCGTGACGGCCCCGACTATTGCACTAATAAGGCGTTTCGCCATCATCGCAGCACGAACATCTCAACCCCCGACTAAGGTCCTTTAACGTTGAGGCCCATTTTTTACGATATAAATCAAATTCACCTAATCAGCCGGAAGTGACCTTTAGCAATCTTCTGTTAGTCCATTGCATGGACATTTAAATCTTACTAGCTTCGGAACGCTTGTCGTTCGCCCGAGTGCATGCGTTTCTTGCGGACCGAACGGACTTTTCACTTGTCCTTTTCTCAGCTCTCTAAAGAGGCATTGATTGGCACGTCTCACTTATTTTATTGGTTGATTATTCTGCTCTTTCGAAACTCAGGAACGCCCCGTTGAATCCGGGGCAGTAATTCAGGGTCGTCAATGCAATGCGGATCAGCTAGGTGACGTCGATCCCTCTCAGACAGTTGTAACCAGTTGTGCTCTGAATGCCCGTATTCATCGGAGTTTGCAAAGACGATGCTAGCGAAAATTGTCCCACCACTCTCGAGTGCCTTTGGAAGCCAATTCCTTACGCTGCACTGGCTATTCGCAGACATCTCTTGGGCATTCGACTGAGCCACATGAATTCAGCTGCACACGCTCGCCTTTCGGTGTCTTTATTGGTCATACCGAGAATATATGAAGTGATCATCACAGGAACAGCAATACGTCGATATCATTTTCGCCTCGTCTCCTGATACACACTCCCCCATCACCATCATGATAACGGGCTAGGCTCGTTTGATAACGAACCGGGCGTCCTGCCTTAACACTTCTTGAAGGCTCTTCACAGCTGCAAAACAGAGATGTCGTCTCACTTCAAGGCCCTAGCACGGAGAAGCGAAATGTCATCTTGAAGCATATCACTGCGATCAACTTCTTCCAGGAGATGCATACGGGTCAGAGTGCCCTAAGAATGGTGTTTCATGTGTGCCTCTTGCACTTCTCTACTGCAAGAGGTTTCGGTGAGTTTAGCAGCCGTATCGTTTAACTGAAATCAGTGCCTTTCTGCGGCGCGAAGGCCGTCGTGTCTAGATTCTGTCGACGTCAGAACATAGGCTTCGTGCCGCCCGATAACAGCGAGTTCCAGGCACCATGGACGTCAATGGGTACCTACTTGCTCCTGCTGTACACGACTGCGGATGGTTATTATCTGTCTTATCGTCACTTATCGCGCCAACTCCCTCTCTCTTGGCTGCTGGATCTTTTAAATTTGTGCCTTACCCACCGTCAAAAAAAAAAAAGCTTCATTCAAATGGGTCATTGTATAAAGATGCTAATCCTCGAATATTTTCGCTTGGCTTTGAGCAGACAACAAGCGGGCGAACCAGTGCGGCTTTAGTGGATCATGCTATCCACTGTTAATGGTCTGTTCTTTCTGACACCCGCCGTTTTCATGACGCCGGGAAAGAAGGAGCCCACGTCGGGCGGAGTCATCCCTGATCTAACGTTTCACTAATGGTGTCGAGGAATCCAAGAGTTGAAGCCGACTCCCGAACATGGCTAATTCCCTATAGTCGTGACTGGGCCAATACTCGGAAAATTCTGTCGAAAAACTTGGCTCAAAAATCCTCGGTCAACGCCGCTATCTACCGCACAATGGTTACTAGGATTATCGACGCTGAGACTAGACATTCCAAGGCTTTTTATATCCATCTGGGACGAATTGAATTTGGGCGTCAATCAGTTGCGCCGGGGTCGACTACGCACCTGCCGGGTTTCACGTACTGGAAACCTATTTACAGCACGAGCTTCGTCTGGGAACCGAGTCCACAGCGATTCGTAAGGATGTATCTTTGAGTCAGCAATGAACGTGATGGCGAAATGGGTTCTCCAAGAACTGACTTACACCAATTGCGGTCTCGTTTCATTAGCAACAAGTTACACGGCTACCATCGCCCGGTATATCAGACGTAACGCCTAATTTACTGCTTATCTACTTAACTGGGTTCAGGGCGTTAATGACTTCTTTGTGTAGCTAAAGACTTCTTTTCATCATTATGTCAACGCAAAGTAGTCTGTTTTCAGAGGCGAGTTGTGCACCTAATTAACTAGTTTAGTACGACACTTGTGTGAAAAAACGAATCTCCATTCTCAATCTGCATCTTAACGGAATTTCCGCACTGTCGATTTCTCGCTGACTTCTCTGTCCCAGGCCACTATCTTGACGTCTGCGGACTCTTGTCGGCCTGATAACGGTAGCCTAGTCAAGAGTCTTGCGAATTTCTCTATTCGTCTTCTCTGGAATCACAGCTCTGGACTGGCAACCGTGATTCACATCGAGGAACTGTCAAGACCAGAACGGTCACGACCCAGGGAGAGCTTGGGGAGAGCACGAAAAAGTTCTTTTTCCAGCTCCCTTCCTTTTCTGTGTTGCGTTGGCGATGTACTTACGCTGACAGAACGCCGGCGCCTTCTCGTACACTGTCGTAAGTCTCTTTCAAGTGCTGTAGAAGGGCGTCTAGCTACCCCGAGCCACAACGCTGCTACCAAACCTGAACAAGCTCAAACCCACCTCTATTGCAAAAGCGATTCAACTAGGCTGTGTCAGTGGTCAGACCAAAGAAGTTTCACAAAGCTCTCAAAGTGTAGTGATACCGGGTTTCCGAGTCATGACTGAGGGTAGTATTCGTATGTGTGATGATAGGTATGTAGTACAAATGCGGGAGAGAGATTCGAATAGGGAAATCCAGTAGAGTAGAGGNAAAAAAAGAAAGTAGCGGGAGTACAACAACAGTAGAAATCCTATGAGAAGTACAACAAACTAAAATGGTCCATGGCCGCTAACCGTGTAGCGACTACACTAAAGCGCACACAGCAGGCAAAGACACTGACTGCTACAACAGCAACTAGAGCTACAACACCAAGGGACGTACAACGAACGAAAGGATGTGAAGGGTCAAAGTGAATAACTTAAACAGAGAACCAGCAGAGAACGAAGGAGGCCATAGCAAAAGAATGGCATGACAGTCGATAAGATGGAAGTAGTCCCGCAGTCGATGCAGAAAGAGTACGTAGTATGTCTTGAGGGTGCCTTCCCCTTGCCGCCAAAGGGGATAACGGAGGATTGAGTGCGAATGTGATATGCCGGATGACGCACAGGGGTGATCACGCGGCACAATCGACCATCTCCCAATCTTCGTTTGGTCGAACGACGACCCACGAGTTGGTCAAGACAGGGGGCGCTGGAGGGGCCGAGTGTTCATTCACAAAGGGACTGAGATCGTCCACGTCCATGTCGCTGTCGAGTCTTTGTTGGTGATCCTCGACAATCTTCTCCAGTTCCTTCGTCGCCATCCAGATAGATATCGCCAACCGCGGCCCCATACACACTATCCGTTTTCCTTCTTCCGTCTGCTTCATTCTGGATATGATCGCTTTCTTGTAAAGATCGGGCTCCGTTTTCGATCGCGGGAACACTGGTCGGCCTGGGAGGAGTGTCCGTACAGGGGACAGGGGAGAAGATGTTCGCTGAGTGGTGACGATCGTTACTGCGTGCTTGGAGTTTGGTGACGGGAGGATGACCTGCGCAGGAGCTTTAAGCGTGCTGCGCTTGGATTGTGAAAGCGGGACGGGTGCTCGTGGCCGTGATGAACGAGTTGACGAANGGGGGCTTGGGAAGGGGTTGCNTGCNGGGGGTGCCCCTTGGCCGCTGGGTATCGGCTTCCTTTCAGCAGATCCACGGTGTGAAGGTGTGGCAATGGCTGTGAAGGTGTCGGAAGCAGCGCGGCTAGCGGCCTGTTTGCGGCGTTGACTCCTTTGGTCCTTTTGGTACTGCAGAGTGCGGTGGTATGGAACTGTAGTGGCATCGCTCTTCGGGGCTGTGGTGGCCGGGGCTGGCTGGAGACTGGTGCTTGCCTCAGAGAGTGAGGCACATGAGTCGGTTCTGCGGAGGGCTCCCATTGATGTACGCGGTGCTTTAGCTGGACGCGGGTTGGCGTTGGCAAAGGCAGCACAGGGGAAAGAGAAAGAGGAGGTACGCTTGCGAGGAATGGGTGACGATGGGAAGGCAGAGCAGGGTTGGAGCAGGGAGACGGACATTTGAAGCCAAGGCTCAATATGTACCTTTTGGCGGCGGAAGTGGGGGAAGCACTGGAAGCGGTCGAATGGAGAAGGTGAGCCACGGTTTGATATTTGTTTCCCAGAACAAAAGCCGTCCCCGCCTGGGAACAAATCAACTATCCCCTTTTGCCCCATGACATGAGTCACCGTGGAGTCGGATCACGAGTGGCGATGCAGGTCGGCTCGGTTCATCTTCCTCAAGGTCGAAACCACCTTGGGCCCGTCCTCCCCGCCTTCGCCCATGAGTGAAGGGCAATAGATCAGCATCTGCATCTGTTCGTCGTTGGCAGATGGATATTGAGGTTCTTTGTGATATCCTTCAGTCTTGTGTGGTCCAAGGAGAAGGCAGAATGGAAGACGCACATACAACTTTTCTAGGTTCTTCCGTTGGAGTACTGCGGTCGTGTATGAGGACTGGAGCAAAGCGGTGCTTTGCTCCGCCCCAATTCCGGGAGAGAGCCAGAATCCGAGCCATTCTGACTCTGCACAATCACCGACGCACAGGTCGTGTCTCGAGACCCGAGTGATGGCGCAGTGCGCACATGCCACATTTGGCGTTAGGCGCATCAAATGTCATAAGCATGTCGGTTTCGAACCTCTCCCCGTCAGTTGTGTCGTAAGCCCACCTCGAATCTCCGCTTTGAGGTGCACGAGGCTACGAAGCACAACCTAGGACAACCCGAGTCAGATCTCAAAGTTAAAATGGCGTGCCACTCAAAGCACCGCCGACGGTGATAGGCCGACTGGGTCAGTGTCTCTATCAGCGACCTGACGGACAAGCATCTCGAGCCAAAAGGCCCTAGAAGGTTCGCAATACAAAGGCCATTCAAAACGAACCAGGCTTGAGCCACGACCTGCATGCATGCCACACTTCAACCACACGCCGCGCAAAAGTCAAAAGAGATAACAATGGACGTACACGTTGCACACGAGATAACTGACTTGCCCTCTGCAGACAACGTGTGCGGCGATAAATTAGAATAGCAGCCTCCCTTGGCATGTGGCGAGGCAATTCAGACCAGTCCATACGTCGCTATAGTTTCGGAATTTCTGTCAAGCCGCGACAATATGCAATGCAAAGTCTACCTGTGTTTCCGGGCATGAAGCCGTTCAGTTTCCGAGGGCCGCATAGAATAGAGCCAATCCGTACCGTCGCTTGTATCCCGAACTTTGAAATACCGGAATTCACCTTGAAATGCAGCCATTATCTGTTCCGGACAGTGTGGGTCAACTGTGGGCTCGAAACAAGAGGAAAAGAAGAAGAAAAGCCGGGAGAGCAAGCGGAACACAATAAACGCGAGCGTGGGAATCTTTTCATTGAGCCGTCCCCTTCTCCTCCGAGTCCAGGTCGGTCCGATATCCTCTACGAACGAGGGGGCATTGTTGTCCTCAATAACACGTCTTAAACGAGTATTAAAAGCCGGTGACACGAACCGCTCAACAATGGAGGATATGAAATTATGACGTCCTCAAAAGAACAATCAACTTCACTATCCAAATCCGCGCTGAATGAAATACCCATTTCAAGCTAATGTACAACAGTCTTTGACATGAAATCTTTCCTTTCCAAGCAACATGTAATACGTAGTTTCAGCTTTCAGAATAAGTTGTAAACCTTCCCTAATGGCAACCGCTCCGCAGGCTCAATGTCCAACAACTCTCCGTCAGCTCGGACTTCATAACTCTCAGGGTCTACAGACATCTTGGGAGTGGCGTCGTTCCACTTCATGTCCTTCTTGGTAACCTTTCGACATCCTCTCACGGCTTCAACACGCTTCTTCAACCCATACGAAGCAATGGTACCGGACGAAATAGAAATTTGCGAGACGAAGGCCACCGAGTTAAGACTCGCCGAACCGGGTTTTGAGCCCCACATCGGTTTGCCATAGAATGGCTGAACAGAAGGGATGGATGCGTTGGCATCTCCCATCTGTGAGGTAAATAATGGCAGTCAATATCCAGATAAACGAAACAGGCCGGGAAGCGCGTACCTGAGCCCAAGCAATTACACCGGACTTTAAGACCATCTCCGGCTTGCTGCCAAAGTTTTCGGGCTTCCAGAGGACCAAGTCCGCCAGGGTGCCGACAGCGACCTGGCCAACGAGGTGCGATATACCATGCGTAATCGCCCTGATAACGATAAGTAAGTAAACGTAAAACAATCAATGCGGCGGCGCGCTGAGGGATTAAATCAAGGTACGTACGGGTTAATGGTATACTTCGCGATATACCTCTTGACACGGAAATTATCGTTACTTTCGGAATCTCCGAGAGATACTAAGGGACCTTTGAAGTCCTTCAATTTACTCGCAGTTCTCCAAGTCCGGCTGACAACCTCGCCGACACGCCCCATAGCCTGCGAATCAGAGCTAATCATTGAGATGGCGCCCAAGTCATGGAGAACGTCTTCAGCGGCGACTGTCTCCGCTCGGATACGTGATTCCGCAAATGCCAGGTCTTCGGGGATGGATTTGTCAAGATGGTGGCAGACCATCAACATCTGTTGAGGTCGAAAGTCAGTTACCCATCTAACGGGCTCGACGGGTTCCAAGGTTGATCCAAAGGGGCTCCCTACTTACATCAAGATGCTCGTCAAGGGTATTCTTAGTATAAGGCCGAGTGGGGTTGGTGGAAGATGGTAGAACATTCTCAAGCTCGCAGACGACGATGATATCAGGCGCGTGTCCACCACCTTAAGCATACGAATGAATGTGTTTGATGGTTACGGAGAAGCTAATGTTGGTTATGCTTACCTGCCCCTTCGGTGTGATATGTATGAATCGTCCGACCACCAAACGCAGCGATAGTGCCTGTAGACCAAAATTAATGACACTGTTGGATGGGCAGAGGTCTGACATACTTTCGACAAATCCACTTTCATTCAGGGTGTCGGTATGGATATTGACCTTCCCGAAGATGTACAGACTGAATGGACTGACGGCATTGATCGAGAAGATCCTGACTTACCTGGACGTCATACATATCTCCAACATCAAGCGCGTTCTCAATAACGGCAGGGGTGGAGCCCCAATCCTCGTGCAGCTTCAAACCAGCCGCACCAGCTCGAACGATTTCCTTCAGAACGGTAGGATCAGCATCATTACCCTTGCCCGTGAAAGCAAAGTTCATGGGTAGGCCATCCGTCGCAGCGAGCATATGCTTCATGTAGAAAGGGCTGGAAGTGCACGTCGTGGCGTTGGTACCCGCACTGGGACCTGTGCCTCCACCGATCATGGTAGTCGTTCCAGATGCCAAAGCTTCCTCAACCTGTTGCGGGCAGATGTAATGTATATGAGCGTCGATGGCACCCGCTGTGATGATGAGCTTCTCCCCAGCGATCACTTCTGTGGAAGAGCCGACGACCAGGCAAGGGTCTACGTTGGCCATAACGTCCGGGTTCCCTGCTTTCCCAATGCCAACGATAATACCGTCCTTGACCCCGATGTCTGCCTAAATGAAAGAACCGGGATCAGGCTTTGAGACGTCGAGGCAATTGGCTTCCGACCTTGTAGATTCCTGACCAGTCAATTATGAGAGCATTGGTGATCACCAAGTCCACAGCGTTGGCGCAAGCCAGTGCACTGCACTGACCCATGCCTTCCCTGATGGTCTTTCCTGTAAGAAATCATTATTTGGGGCCATTGATAGAATAAAATAGCACGCACCTCCTCCGAACTTGACTTCATCGCCATATACCGTCTTGGAGAAGCGTATTAGCTTAGGGTTTCCAAGCAACACGCATCAAGAAGACACTCACAGTATCCTTCTCAACTTCAATCCACAGGGAAGTATCTCCCAATCTGACTTTGTCTCCAACAGTGGGACCGTACATAGAAACGTATGCCTCTCGTCCGATATCAGTGTCTTCTGACACTTCGAGAACCCCAGGTTCAGTGACGGGCTCAAAACCTTTCTGTAGCAGAGCTTTTGCATTTTCGTCTGTCTTGCTTAGGTCCAGGATGCCAGATGCGAACTTATTACCACCAGTGATTAGACGCTTTCCCGCAATTTCCACTAAAGTGACGGTCTTGACGTCTCCCGGCTCGAATCGGATAGCGGTACCCGCTGCTATGTCCAATCGCTTCCCACAAGCTTCAGCGCGCTCGAAGGACAATGCACGGTTTGTTTCAACGAAGTGATAGTGAGAGCCAACCTGAAGTTATCCAAGTCGTCAGACAAGGTCGTTATTGCATCGTCAGGAGATGCAAGTATAAGCTCACCTGGATAGGCCTGTCTCCGGTGTTCGTCACCCTCAGGCTGATGCGTTTTCTCCCTTTGTTAATCGAGATACGTTCCTTCTTCACAATAATGGCACCTGGAAGCTTCTCCGGCGCGTACTCTGCTTCGTCTTGAACCGGGAATGCGTCGTTCGATGGGACAGGGAAGAAACTGCCGTACAACGCAGCGCCGAGGTCCCCATCCTCCGTGCAAATGGGATCATGGACTGTCACAAGGAACACCCTAATTACCAAGGTTCACGTCGAAAACTGTACGGGAGCTCGAGGAAGCACGTACCCGTCAGGAAACGTTCCCTCAACCTGGATCTCGTGCAAGAGGGTAGGGACACTGGGAAGGACGTGTCTCCTCCCAAGCAGCGTCTTTCCATACTGCATCAGCTGCGCAACAGAGTGACTCCCATCTCGAATACGTTCTTGCAGCTGAGATGCGATGAGGGCTACGGCTTCGGTTTGGTTGAGGCGTAACCCTCTCGCGAGGCGCTGTTGGGCGAGGAATCCCGCCTGATTTGGAAATGGAAACCGTTATGAGCGATTAGATAGGCTTGGCCAAGGCTTGTCTTGAGACGAGACCACTGACCTGGTGCAAGAGAAGCTTTGCTTCCTCTCGAGGTAGAATACGCATGGTATTGCTGGGAGCGTGTAGATGTGCGAAAGGGAGACGGAGCCTGGGAGGCCTGGATTCAAAGACAGAAGACTTCGAGTTCTTCAGAGATAAGATAAGCAGTCAAACTGTGTGTTCGGCAACAGAACGTCTATTCAGGGTCTAGGCCAGAAAAAAAAAGTATCTACTGAGTCTATACTACATGACACAAAGCGTGTATCCAAGTCCTTCAAAGCTTCAACCTTCAAACGGGTCCATGTCAAAATCAAGATCATCACACCCCAAAACGTAATCATCGTAGTCAGAATCGTCGCTGAGTTCATCCAGGTCTCGCATGAGTGGCGTAGCTGGGCAGACATAGTCATAACTGAATTCCATCCTAATCTCGAGCGGGCAGTCATCCTGTCCAGCAGCGTGTATAGGTATTTCTTCCAATTCCATGTCTTCATCCTCGTCTTCGTCTTCGCTCACGCTTTCCACATTCGCAGCTTCCAAGGACGCTGAAGTAAACTTGTCGATAGTATTCGCAGCACGCGAACTGGATTTGACGGAAGACTCCATCTCGAACAGCAGTGAGCGAGATGGACGGGGATATGAGCGCCGGATCTGTGCAAGGGCGTTTAATTCCCTGACACTCTTGCTCAGTAATCCCTTCAATAGCGTGTCTCGACTGCAATCCACGCAATGCTTCGTATCTGCGTGTAATCCCCTCATTCGTTGATCACAAAGGCTGGAAATAGATCATCAGAATGAATTGGTAGGGGAAACTGAATAAGGCAGTGCTTACTATCTCGATCTTTCTCTGCGGTCAAGGATCGAGCTTGTCATCTTCCATGCCCGGCAAGATGAATAGGGATTGTCGAGGTAGATCCACGAACGAGGCGGGGCATCCTTTCTCACAGGATTCAGCATGGACGGCATCCTGGGAGTCGGTGTATACCGGCACTGTCGCATCCTCCACAGCTCGACATCGTGTATAAAAGTCTCACGGAATTGAGCAAGGTCTTCTGGGTCGCACCCACGATACCATGGGTGTTCAACGTCGTCTTCGGAAGACTCGGAAGGCTCAGAAGAGGCGTCGCCTTGAAGCGACTTTCTTTTCTCGCGCACGGAGTGGCGTAGAGAGGCTACACACTCGATGGGCACTTCTTGCTCTTCGACTTCGGACGAACCAGCCTTGCAGTCCATGGGGACATCTACGTGTCGTCGCGTTCCATCAGATCCTTCCCGCTGTTGAGAGGCGGGATATTGGGTCGTCTGAACCACTCGAGGAGCCAGGATGGAGCACTGAACCGGCTTGGGGGCACTCGGACGTTGAGAAACAGGGATGGCGTGCTCTCTGAGAGGGGTATAACCCATGTCTTCTAGGATAGATGGCATCTTCGAAGAAAGGTCCTTCACTGGGTGGGCCAGCAGCATGGAGTAATCCTCAGACTTCTATACTCGCCACACTATCAGGATTTCCCGAAAGGTCTGGAAAATAAACAAGGGGCACTGACTGTTAAATCAACCACATTGTTAGGATGCCCGGCTTGACCACCTCCGCCGCCACTGCTCAGTTCCATCTCCACACCGTCAACCGGTTCGTGGAAAGACCTGTGGTCACACAACATCTTCTCTTCCACAGTAGGTGTATTCGACTCCATGTGAGGCCGAAGTTGCCGTTGCAGTGGTGGGTAGTGCATGAGAGTCCAGTACCTCGCTACCAGGCTGTCAAAGAAGAGGGAGAGGAGAGGGAAGAGTTTAATACAACAGGCGTACAACGGGAAAACTGCCAGCCAGCTTTAAGTAAACATCGACTCACAAGCACGAGGTGGGCTGTGTTGTTTTTTTTAGCGGCCCAGGCATTGAGTCATCAGGGGACGCGTCGAACGCTGCTGCGGCTGGAGCCTGGCGGACTACGGCGTGTGACGGCCTGGAGATTGCCTTTGTCCGAGCTTGTCGTCATGCCAGACGAGTCCCACCTGCAGTTGTTACTCTGGATACAGTTTGTACGGGTTCAAGCATGTTTTGTAGTCGAATACAAAGGTTTCTGAGGACAAAAGGAATGTGGCTCCGGCAACATGTTGACGTGTGGCGGTGCAGATGATTGGCGCGTTGGCCAAACGGATGTGGCCCCTGGCCGAGATGAGGCCCCGGATGCGTCGGTCGGTGTCAACATCAACGTCAGGATAGATGCTTTCCGTACCGGGACTCGGGATCGCAGTAGGCGTAGTATTAGTCAGGGGCTTGCATTCATAAGCGGCAGTCCAGTATACGTTACAACATAATCCAGAAATCAACGATAAATCGAAATGACCAGCGTAGTCGTAAATTCTCGGGAGATGAATCATATGTAGTTAATTCAGAACGGACGGCGTGGAATGACGATGTCAAGTTCATCATATCCCCCAGTCCGCTTCTTGGCACGATCCCGGTTCTCCCAATACGCCGACAACGAAGCCAGCGAACCGACAGACCCAGGGTCATCCACACTATACAGTCCCCTGGTGGCAGGAGCACCGGGGCTTTCAGGAAAATTCTCTTGGAGTGCCACTGGGAGAGACAAATCGTCCTCATCCCAGTCAGCAGTGTCCGGAGTGAAGTAGAAGCCGCCTGAGTCGACTTTGTTCTCATCCCCCAAAGTTGGAGGAGTCAGCTTCGGCTCAGCCTGAGGATCTTTGTCGGACCTAAACATCGCGGCTTTGGCACTCTGAAGCTGGTCGTGGCGAATCACGTATTCGGGAGGGATTTCGGCGAAGTAGGCGTTGACTTTTCCGAGGTCTGAAAGCGAAAGTTCGGGGGGACGCTCATTCTTCGGTTCCTTGACATCTTTCTTCTTTTTCAAGTCGCTGCTAGACTTGAGTGGTTGGGGCTTCTTCAAGACGCGGGGCTGTGGCTTAGTGTCTTGGCGCACGAGATGGTCACTCCTGGATGGGGAGTCGGGAGTATCGCCCTTCCTGCAGAGATGGTCAGCATTGCATCGGAAACCGAGCTGACGGGCAGACACGTACCTTCCGACGGACCGTGGCCACAGTCGGTTCTTGAAGGAGGGCGTTCTGCTGGGAGGGCCAGAAACGGGGAAAGAGGGAGCACAGTCGTCGTCTAGATCTATAAAGCTCTCCTCGAACATAGACGACGCAGGTGTGCTTTCATGCTTAGAGACGAAGCTGAAATTCGACTCGCTGCTGTTGGTATACTATCCGAGGGAATTAGTTAGCATAAGGATAACGGAAAGGGAATCAACATACTATGCTCCGACTCGACGACGTCGAAGTGCGTGGTGGCGGATCCAAGAAAATAGGCAAGCTAATATCTGCGGGGGTCACCCTCTTTCCCTTCTTGACGCTCTTGATGCTTCGAGGTTTTGGAGACGAAGGTGGCAACATGGCGAACAGCGGGACGGAAAAAGTTGTTGGAGAGGCTCCTGTAGCACGAGGCAAGGGTCATATTTATACCTTTGGCATCCAAAGCAATTGGGACTACGTTGGAAAATGTGGAGGCTATCAGTCCTCTGGCCCAAGCCATCGAAACCCGTGGCTCCAATGGTCGGAAGAGCAGGTGTGGCTGCGTGCATTGACCGACCTAGCGTTCGCCACGGTGCACATCGAACAAAGAAATGGCCGATGCCAATCGAGTGAGGCGTATCGTGTCGTTAGACATTGTGCGAATGCTAGAGGCGTTGTAAAGGCATGCAGGGCCGTCCCGAGGACAATGGTGATTGACTCGCACAACTTGAGGTGGACTTGGCTGGCGAGGAAATTGCTACTTAATTTTTGAATGTCAGAATAAAGGAGTGAAATGCGAAGCTAAAGCCCTTTCATATGATCGATTTGCAATCTGCTTGAAGTCATGTTCTGTCTGTCGAGGACGTCATTGAAAGGATGAAAGTCGCGTGGGACTCGCGTGGGATCAACAGCTGTCAAAGCGTCCACGGGGCCAAGTGCCAATCAGGCAATGACGGATGCAGAAATCTCTCCCATCATTTCCCCAGACGCTCCTCGTTGCTATTCCTCTCCACCACCACTCATTGGGCGCTTGGATAGTTCTGCTAGCTTTGAACCATCTCAGTGGGCGGTCTAGCCTGAATTTTAACCTGCCTAGATTCAGGGAGGTTCAGTCGTTACACATCTCAACGAGCCCCGCATTGCTTGTTATGCCCAACCGCAGACCAGACCTACAGCTCGAAGATGATTACTTGGAGGAAGACATTGGCACAGCGTCAAGCCCTTACATGTCGATACCATTGGGGTCTGCCTCGTCGACAGCAAGTTCGGTGACGCTTGCCAGCAGAAATGGCTCTGTCACAGCTTTAGGCGGCCCATCGATAGCAACACCCAGATATTTCGACTCCTTCAACGCGTTTCCTTCCAGTAAATCTCTCAGTAGGGTATCACTACCCAGCTCCAATCAACATCAACAATATGGCCATTCACCGTCAGCGATCTCGCTCCATAACCAGCAACATGTACGCCCTGCTCTGCAGCTTGCACGCTCGAATACAGGTCCGACGAGGAATAGCTTGCATGAGAGACGGAAGGCAAAGCAAGCCAGTGGAAAGCAACTCGAACTGGATGAGGATATCGTGCTGAAACTACGACGATGGATTATTGGCATTGCTGTTGGTAAGTTCATCATACCTCAGCTCGTGTTTGGACTTCACGACTTAACAACCCTGCAGTGGAATTTGACTTGGACGATGGTCCTATGCTTGCCGGAACTTATCCTCCAATTGCATTCAGTCCGGTCGAAGAGGAAAACATGTGAGGGAATTTGCCTCTCGTTAGAGCTGAACTAATACTCAACCTCTGAAAGTGCATTCTCAGCTTTTCCTGACTCTCTTCAATTCGACCAAGGCTCCCAAGTGCACTCTATTCGCATTCGGAAGGACCAGAGTTCTTCTGATAACCTGACGACTCTGGACGGATTCATTTATGGCTTCTCGCACTTCACGCAGCGGAGAGATCCTACGTCCAAGCGCGGGTATCAACAAGTGAGGCTACCTAGTCTACTCCCCGTTTCCTTTGCGCTGACTGATCGTGCCAGAGTTCTGTCGTGATTCTGACGCAACATCAATATCCTGCACTGTTCTCGTCTTTGACTTCCGTCCTTGGTCCCCTATTCCAATCACACGGACTGCCTATGCTTGAAAGTGCGTGTCATAATTTCTCCGGTTGGTGTGTTCTTTCATTTATATCATCTTTTCTCTTGTTGATCAACGATTTGCAAAGGACAGGCCGGACCCGACGCCTGGAATGACCTTGGAGCTTGGCTTTCTTGGGACGGTTTTGCATGTTGAAATACCTCATTCCGTTGATGCTCAGCAACTGGCTGAGACCTCATCGTTCAATGAGAAATATGACCCTCGTTCTCATGTGCGTCTCTTTATTTGCTTTTACCCTCCTTCTGGGATGATTACCTTTCTATACAATTGTTCCTTCGGTATGGCACATATACGTTATGGGCCTGATGACGAGGATACGTTAAATTATGACCTCTCAACTTTATTAGCATTTCCGCAGTCCTTGATTACGACACTGACTGACTTTTATAGATCCTGGCCACTGCTACACCATTTCATCCACCACCGCTATTGCTGTTTGAGGCATGTATGGCTAACCTCTGGTCGATATGGGAGTGCTTGATACTGTGCGAGCCAATACTCGTCTTCGGATCGTCACCGGCTCAAACGAGCCAAGCGATCTGGTGGCTCAGAGATCTCATCCGTCCTGTAAGTTCATTCCGATAGTGAAGCGAACCCGCGATCTGAACTCAGGTACAATAGATCCCTATGGCTGGAGACTTCAGGCCATATTTCACCATGCAGGATGGCGATCATGGCGCCCTCATCAATAAACTTCCACCCAAGCCTGGGCTCCTGATGGGAGTGACCAACCCNTTTTTTTGAGAAATCGTGTAATCACTGGCCTCATGTTCTGAGCTTGGGAAAACGAGTCGTGTACGTTTCTGTCAAATGGTTTTTCATTCATTTTCCTCAACCCATGTTTCTCTAGGCCGCAGTCAGGCAGTGCTAGCCCCTCGCTTGGGATGAGTGCTGGGCCTGCTCCGGGTTGGCGAACGAAGACTCATAGAAGGTACATTTCAAAAGACCGTGTGCTGCTGAAGCAGCTGGAGACGGCGTGCCGCGGGAACGATCGCACGAGTACGTGTTCATGGTCTTATTCCCTCTCTACCAGCTCCTGACTTGAGAGGGTCATAGAAATCGACGCCTCACTAGATTTACGAAGACACTTTTGCTCACGAACAACACAGTTTATCACACCACTAGCAAGATACCTGAATACATTGATACCCAACCCCGCCGAGGTCAAAAGCGCTCGTGAAAGGGGTAACCCGACGTCTAATACGTTGCGCTTGAAGCCTTTTAATACTGCGCATTTTCTGGAATCGTTGAAGAAGAATGGGAGCACGTTGCCGTTCAAGTCGACGAGCAAGAGGACGGAGTTTTATGAGCGGTGGTTGAAGTCGCCGGCCTTCGGGGCGTGGCTTGTCCAACAGGAGCATATTGTACAGGCTATTCTAAACAATTAAACACATGTTTGAACTAGTCCTATTCGGTAGCACGTTGAGGAGGAATGCTCGAGGCAATGCTCGAGCTAATGAATGGAACAAACAAATACAAATTGACCCTCGAGCCAAATTACAAATTTTGTTTTCGACGCGACTTGACCACGAACCACCATCTTCCCCTCTCGCCTCCTCCCATCTTTTTCTTCTTCTCTTCGTCATCGGCTCGCACAGGGAACAAGGATTTTGTAAACGCCTGTAACGATTTTGTATTTGTTGTATTACCATCATGTAAGAGCCTCATTCAATCCTTGTTCTCTTTAAGCTACAATTGCTGTTATCCTAGCCGCCCCTGCATCTGTATACGCGCGTCGCTGCCTGTCCTCTGTCTGTGGTTGCCTGAAGGGCAGCAAAAAAGGACAGAACTTGCGTTTGCACCTTGTAACTTCGACGTCGACCACTTTTGGCGTTGATTGGCCTGTCATTTACTATCGTCGTCANTTTTTTGTCGTTGATATACTCAAACATTGGTCGCTTGTTCACCGACAACTCCAACTTCTCTCTTCACTCCCTCTCTCTTCCAGAACAAGTGCAACAGCAGGAGGTATCAGCCTCTGCCCTTGAAGCGTCAGTGATACGCATTGTTGCAGATTGAGTCTCCATTATTGGCCCGTACGACCTGTTGGACACATCAAGCTCTTCAAACGACCCAGTATCACACAATTGGTTCAATCCCCTTGAATGCGAGTATCCCCAACAATGGAGACTTCCAAAGACGATTATGATTTCTACGGAGAGGGAGAGGACGTAAGCCCCTTGCGCCTTTTTCATCTTGGTTATTCGTGTTGATTCTTATGTGACAGCGGCAGAGATACCAACAGGTGGAGACAATGACCTCCAATGTTGAGCCTTCTACGGGCGACAAGCGACCACGGGAAGATGACTACGAACAACACCACCGCAACGGCCCCCCAGCTAGCCGGCCGCAAAGCACGAACAACTCTTCGAATGCTAACAGTAATTTCAGTAACCAAAATATGATGGATACATCAACCGGCGGTGGTGGAGGTGGCTTCCATGATAGTCTATATATCGGTGATTTGCAATGGGTTCGTCGTTCCTGTCTAGTCTCTCCTGTGTATGTTTTCTTACGTGTGAACCTTCTTGTACTGCGTCTGTTCATGTCGATGTCTCTCTCTCTTTGGTTGGTTGACATGTTGTAGTGGACGACGGATGAGGATCTGCGTAAAGTGGCTTTGAGCGTTGGCGTTACGATTGAACATCGTGATATCACTTTCTCGGAACATAAAGTGAATGGGAAAAGTAAAGGGTGAGTGGTTTATGCGCTTGGATCTTTCGATACGTCGTGGAATGTAAGGCTGACTCGGACGACGACTTGGAATAGCATTGCATATATCGAATGCCATAATCTTGACGCGGCACAGTCCTTGAAGACTTGGTTTGATAACAAGTGAGTGGAGGATCTCTCCATGACGTTATCCCTGCAGCTCATTCGTAATTTATTAGCGAATTCCAAGGCCGTCGAGCAACGGCCTCACTCGCAAGCTCTTCTCAAGGGAATCCGTTCCGTACATTGCCCAAGGGTAAGTGAACAATATTCGAATCTCGTGCTATAGTTCACAGCGCTAATATCTCTATGCAGAACCCCCTCCACGAGAAGGACGACCAAACGTCCGCGGGGGACATACGGGAGGCCGCGGCGGCCATGTGACCCACCGTGGCGGCTTAGTAGGCGGCGGTAACCAAACGCCACCCACGATGCCCAATATGATGGGTGGGATGAATATGGGCAACATGGGTGGTATGGGGCTCAACCCAATGGCCGCTATGGGCATGGGGAACATGGGAATGGCGGCTGCCATGGCTGGTATGGCAGGGATGGGAGCTATGGGTGGAGGCAACTTTATGGGTGGAGGTGGAAGAGGCGGATTTGTGGGAGGACGTGGAGGGATGCTCCCCCAAGGACCTCGAGGCGGAGGTATGATGGGAGGAGGCGGTCGAGGCGGAATGATGGGCGGAATGGGTACGAACTTTTGATCCTCTCCGTTTGCATTTTCCCTGCGCTCTTCTTTCTGGTTTTGGGTTTTGGGTCCAGGTGTTGTGTTCTTTTTTCGATTACATTATTTGCGTCTCCCTTCTCTCGTCACACCGTGTATTACAGCGTTTCCTTTTTGTTTTGTTCACCTCCCTCTCTCTCTGACTCTCTAAAGCTGTGTGGAACGATATGCTTACTACCTGTCTGTTTCCTTTCCATGTGTTCTCGATGCATCGCTCTCTGCATGTCGCAAATACCCTGTCGTCAATCAAAACAAATCGAACCGTGTCTTCATATCTTCGAATTGGCCTCAATCATCGGATCCTGGATTTGACAGGTGGCGGGATGGGGCGCGGGCATTATAATCCTGCGTTTGCCGGTGGAGGTCAGGGTGGAGATGGTTCCAAAAAACGCGCGAGAATGGAAGATGGACAATATTGAATGGGTCGTGTACTTTGATGGTCAATGTTTCGACATAACAACTTACTAAAATAATAGTTTCTCTGTTTCTTACTTCAATATGAAAAGACTACGGTGTAGTTAGCACTCTAGAATTGAATGAATGGAGAAAGGCGCTATCTGCCTTCGATTTCTCTTTCTTTCCTTCTATACGAACTTCTCATGTATACGCCTCGAGTCATTTACTCTGGGCATGGGTCGAAGGCTAGTGAGCACAAAACACTCAACAAGCCCTCCACACGTGGAAACCCTGAACGCGTGGCTTGGTGTCTGTTTCATCTGATTTACCTGAAGTGCTTGTCGCTTCAATCGCACCCTGGGCCCTTGACATTAACCAGTATGATCGAATCGCACAAACAGCCGCTGGCACGATTTTTGAGCTCAATTCCCCCCCTCGAGTTTAGGCAGCAAAATGCAAGGCTCTGGCCATCCGAGTCCCTGAGCTCTTGGATCACAAGGAGCACGCAGACTTGGACGCCACAGTGATATCGTCTTCCAAAGGTGGCTCACGGAGGAGAGTTTGACCTTCGGAGGCCTGCTGGCAATCATCACCTTTACCTCCAGTGAAGATATCATCCACCCTGAGTTTAGGAACTTCGTTGACGCTGTCGAAGAAAACCCTCCACTGGCCCCATCGCAGCCCCAAGACGCATGGTCAAGAAATGTCCCCAACCGTTTCGAAACCCTGGTAGGTTGTTCAAACCACCTCTACCTCGGAGTATTGTAGTTGGACTCACCAGGTTCATAGTCATTCTGCGTTTCCCCCTCACTTTCAACCAGTCACTGAATTATCAGAGCATATGCAAGGTGTCAAGCGATGCAATCGTTCCTCGACCTCGTGGGCCATCTCGTGAAGTCATACAAGGAGAGAGGAGCACAAGTTACTTGCATAATCATTCCATATCCCACAAAAACTCACCAGAATTGTCGAAGGTTGTAGAGTTTCGAGCCAGATTTTTCGGCCGAAGGGAAATAGATATTCAATGCGGTATCGCAGATGATAGATCTATCTAGATGTTGTCCTAGGCAACGTTTAAATTAGGTCTAGTTGGAAGCAATTTCACGTCTCTATGTTGTTTGATCTCTTGGCCAAGCTTTCCGAAGTACCTCTCCGAGTCGAAAGACCAATGAAGAGAGCCTGTAGATGTCATTTGAAATGAACAACCTGTTTCAACACGGTGAAAGACCGGGACTGGGTACTCACCGACTATCCAATTTTGGAGACCGTCGATGTAAATCGCTACTTGCCAGTCGAGGTCAGGGCCCCAAGAAGGAACTCGCTGCTTATCAGCCTCGAATCGGTCGATGGTCTTCTTGCAGAGGTCCCCGATAAAGTTGGCGGCTTCTTGAAGGCCAAGCCCCTTCTCGTGCATTATCACCGAGACCATATTGAAGGTATCACGACGCGACTGTTCGACATTGAACGAAAACAAATCCTGTCGGTGCGCAGAGTTAGCGGGGAAACCAGAGGGAGAATTAAGAATCCGAGGTAGAAAAAAGGGCAGAGGTAGAGACGTACGTTCGACCAGGTCACAAGGTCATTTGTGGCTTCTTCTAGCGACTGGATGATTGGGTGCTGAAGGACTTCCTCCGGCAAATCAATCCCAGCAGCGAACTCGGTTAATTGAAAACAAGGTTTACACCCGCTGTTGTCCCTTCGGACGATGATGTACGACTCCAGATCTGGGATCACGCCCTGAGCGCGGTCTCGAGTTTGGGAAATGACGGACTGGAAGAACAGATCCATGTTCTGGATGAATCGTTCTGCGCACCCAGACCCTGCCGTCCGTACGAAACGGCTGAAGAACCTAGACGTTTTTATGTATACAGTCAGAAGACGTTATCGAATTAATTGAGTCAGTGGCTGGCCCTCGCGTTTTTAGCTGTCAAGGCAGCGTAGGGTAGTAACGGACTCACGATTTGGTCATCAGGCCAGCCCGTTTGTCAGTTTGAAAATTAAAAGGATCCCCCATGGCCGCGATGCAGCAGTTGGCCATACCGTAGGTGTCTGTAAGCTGGTCGAACTCGTCAAGCCAGTCATCTAGGTTAAATAGGTAGTTCATGAAGTCGTCGCAGACGCGCAGTTGGAAAGGTTCTGCGTCTGGATAGCACGCGGCGGTGAGCTCGCCGGCTTTCAAGCCCATAAACTTCGCTGCTCGAGCCGGAGACAGGTTGGCACCACCGAGCAGCCACTTCTCAGAAGCCCGAGCTGCATCGTAGCAGTGTCTGTTGAGCCGGAGAGGGAATGGGCAGTGGGAGACAAGGTCGGGAAGGATGAAAGAGGCGGGAAGGGTATCACTGCCAGACATGGGGCGCGTTGGGGCGGTGGGGGAGAGAGTCGTAGAAAGCTTGAGGAGAAAAGAATCGAGGAACTGACTGTGAGAAGCAGAGCTGGCGTGCCTTGGCCCTGGAGTAGAAATGACAGCTGTTTATATACCTCGCAGGCATGCCCAGTATTTCAATGCAACGAGCACACCGCAGAATGCCAAGAAGCGGCCCATATGAAGGCGGATGTAAGTTTCTAATCCACCGTCAATTGATTCGCCTGGCTAGCCCGATGAGAGTCTTCGCGAGATTCCTACGGTCAGGGCTAGAAATCTGAGAGGTGGAATGCGTAACTGCGTTTGTTTGAATATTGAGACATAGCTCTGAACTTGATGAGCGCCACGACAAAGGGTGGCTGATATGACTTATCGCCAACTATAACGAATCGTGCATAGAGAGAGAAAGAGCTCCGTGCGAACTTGATATCGGTCAAGGAAGTCTTCACATTAACTTTTTAGAGAGAATCTTGTAAGTTTCGCTGTCAACCATTCGCGGAAGTAAGGCAGGGTTCCCTCACCTCAAGCTGAGACTTTTACGTCCCAGTTCAAAGAAACTCTGGCCGCGATGACGACAACGCGATGCGAGTAAAGATCTGAAGACAGCTAATCTGCCGGACACTGAAGTGTCCACTGCTGCCAGAATTCTTTCCAAAAGAATTGAAATTTCTTGATGCGACTCGCAATTCCGCAGGAGACCGAGATACGCATTAGTCGGGTAGGCCATCCAGTGGCACATCACCCGGCCTAACTTGTGGAGGCCGATGAATCGGATTTTTCAGATCTATTCTGAATAAGTTCAGTCGGTATTGGATTTTGTTGATACAACGCATGTATTGGCTGACCTTTGTGAATCTCTTCAGGTGTTTTCGCCGCTCGTAGACCCGAATCAAGGGCCCATGGGATACTACTGAGGAGTACATCCTGCCACACAAGATGCGCTTTGGATAAAAATAAGGAGGCAATTTAGATCTTACCGAGCTATGAATTTGAAGATCTGTAGGAAGTAGCCGGTTCCGACTGTGGTGATGCCGTGTTTGCAGCTCGAGCGTCCGGGTGAGCCAGAAAAGCTGTAGCCTCCGCCACTAATCTCCCGCGGGGCGGAATGTAGGAAAGAAACACCCTCTTACGATATATGGAGGGGCCAGGTCTGAGCTCAAGAGGGTAAGCCGAGTAGCCACTGGTAAATGAGAGAAACTCCGAACGATGCGCAGTGAACTTGCGGTTATGTCGTACCATCGGCATGATGACTGAGCACTGTTTCCCCGTAAACAAAACCGGGCGGCGTAGATTTTCAAGGGTGGAGGCCAGGATAATCTGAGTCAAGTACAGTACCCTCGGTTCGAACGTCAGAGTATTTCAGATCATAGCCCCGCCCGCGATCCAACGTCCAAAAGTCGCCCGCCAAGCAAAAAGAAAGCAGATATTTACAGCTTCAAGACCATCTGGACCCTTCTTGTACATAATTATCAATAATTTCATAATGCGACGAGTATTCTCGGGATATGGGACCTACATAAATGGTTCCAGAGTATGATGGATATGTGGGTGAGCAGCCTCGACGAACGTAGATGCCCAAGTTCGGCAGTGTTCATGTCCGTGGGAAGCTTAGCTCAGCAAGTTTGTCCCACGTGCCCAGGTCCGTGCCTGTCGTCCGTCCGGCACAATTGATCGCTCCCTTCACCGTCTTGACATTGACCACAACCACCACCAACGATGGCGACGGCTGTCGAAGGCCTTTTCTCATCGCTGGGAACCTCCTCCAGCTCCTCCAACCCCACGCGCTCCTCTTCGATCGAGGTCATCGACGTCGACCTCCTCAGCGACGACGACGAGGTCCAGGTTGTTGAATCTCGTTCCTCCCAACCAGTTGCCAGTACCTCCAGACGCCCGGAATCGAGTACAGCGAACAGAATTCCAGAAACTATATTGTTAATTGACGATAGTGATGATGAGACCTTACCCAGCACCACCGGACGGCGTGGTAAGTGAATTACCAGTCCTCCGGCATCTTTCGTCTGACCCGAATCATAGAACGTCGAAGAATATTTTCACCCCCACCTCCAAGGCAGAATCCTCCCTTCGTGATGTTACCTCCTGTTCCCCGCGTTCCTCCTCAATTTGCAGGTCAAACGTCGTCGATTGGGCGTCCAGGCCGAAGAACAGGTCCTCCAGCCCCGGTGCACGCTGTGGAGCGCTCTTTTGACTTTGATTTTGGTCGCAGCAGACCAAACTCACCTGCCGCAGGGCCATCTTCCCAGCAGCAAGCTTCTTCCTCATCTTCACGCCCAGCCGGCCAAACTAACGCTCCTGGAACACGCCCAGCCCCGCCTTCACACCACATACCGACATTAGGGTTTGGGGGCGCGTTGATAGCGAGGAACAGAGCACGTGTTGCTGCAGAACGTTCAGGAAGGGTCCCTCCTGGCTCGGGGGGCTTTTTCACCGTTCTCACCGATGGCCTCCGCCGGGCATATCGCAACTCGGGCTTCAGCATTGTCCCTGGTACTGAGACAGAACCAGAGGAACCGTTCGAAGAAGGTATCCAAGACTATTTGGACAGCTTGCGCGGCCGCGATCGCAATAGACCACCGCTCAAGGAGAAAGAGCAGTACAAGCCCTTCTATACGCACCCTGCCCCCGCGGAGCCTGGATTTACTCACGACTTTGCACCAGATGCTTCATCTGAGAGTGCTCCTTCCTTCCCTCCATCGTCAAAGTCTGCCCCCATCGTTATTGTGGACGAAGAGGACGAAAGCAAGCACGAGGAGGAAACAAAAATCAGCACCACGCTTGTCTGTGCCCGCTGCTACGACCCACTCGTTCTGAACGCGGGTCTTACTGGCTCTGAAGCATCCCAACGACGGATATGGGCTCTTAGATGCGGGCACTTACTTGATGGGAAATGCGTTTCCCAGATCGGGCAGCCAGCCCTCGCTGTCGACCGCAAGGGCAAGGCAAAAGCAAAAGAGGAGATTCCTTACGGAGAAGCTCCCTCGTCTCAAAACCGAAGGGAGAGCACAGCAGATACTGAAGAACCTCCCGCCGACACTACTAGCATCCGCTCTCGCTTGCGCTCACGAGCGCAATCCGGTACTCAAGACGGCAACTCAGATCTACTCCCACCATCTCCAAATTCGCGCAAACGCAAGCGGGGCCCTACGAAGGCGTCTGCTAACAAGAAAGCGAAGGTCGAAGACGTGTTTGAGTGGCAATGCCCTGTACCAGGATGCGGGAAAGTGCATGCCAGTGTCAAGATCAATGGTGGATGGGGTCCGGAGAAAGAGAGGCAGATGAAGAAGGGTTCTCAGACCACTGTTTCGCTCGCCGACCTTGAATTGTCGCCGAGAGGTATTATTCCTGTCTTTGTATAGAGCATCTTGGTTGGGTTTTTTCTTGGTTTTGGTCCGCGTTGTATTTCCATAGCTCAGTTAGAACATTATTCGCATTGCATTTTTCCGGTTGTTGTATGCTACTTTTCCCCATCATTTTTTATCATATTCGTCGTGCACCGTCTATTTCAGTGCTTTGTTATTAATATGGTGACCACCACCGCCAATATTATGACCGTCCCCGGACTTTGTATCGTTACCACTTTCACAGACAACTCAGGATTCACAAATCTTTTACGAATATGAAATGACGATAACGCTGACATTGCTTGAATAGAACTAGCTATTGTGTTTACTTGACACCAGAACCGGGCAAACTAGTTGCAGGATGATCACGCCACAGGCGAGCGAGAGATGGAGATGAGAGTGAGAGTGAGAGTGAGAGAGATGAAACGGACTGGCCGTTGTATGTAGGAGACGGTGGTGGACCTATGACAGAAAGGAAAAAATAGAGAATGGGACAGAGACAGAGACAGAGAGAGATGGCGATAGAGAGATCCGAGAGACCGGATTGTGCTTGTCCCCCAGGAACCAAGCACGCTCTCCACGACGGGGTATAATCACTGTAGGACCAAATCTAATGCGGGCATTAGGCGTGGTAGTAATCATCGACGTCGAAATCGTATCTCTTGTAATGGTTCTTGTGGAAATGGTTGCGACCAGGCTTTCCATGATGGAACTTGGTATGTTTCTTCTTGCAAATCTTCGTTGTGCGTGGCTTAGAATAACCAGGCGTCGTCGTGGGGGGTCGTTGAGCGGGAGGGGTGACGGTCTGCACCGGCCGAGTGGTTGGTTGAACACCGGTGGTGACGGGCCTGCCAGTGGTGGCGGGTGCACCAGTCGTGACGGGCTTGCCGGTAGTAGGGCCGGTAGTGGCGGGAGGGGCGCCAGTCGTGACGGGATTGGCCGGAAGGGCCAGTAGTGGCGGGAGGGGCACCAGTCGTGACGGGATTTCCGGAAGGGCCAGTAGTGGCAGGAGGGGCACCGGTGGTGACGGGATTACCGGAAGGGCCAGTGGTGGCAGGTGGGACAGGGCCGGGGCTGCTGTCAACGGTGGTGGTTCCCGGGCTAGGAGGTACAACGACTGTCGGTGCAGTAGTGGGTGCTGAACCTCCAGGGATCGTCGAAGGGCGGCCGACGACAGTTCCTGTTTTGGTAGGTGCATTACCAGTGTAGGCATAAACAGGCGAGATCAGGGCTGGGATTACGCTGTCTCGAAGCATCTGGGCATCTTGTCCAGCAGGCTGGACCGGATTGTTTCCAGGGAGCTTCGCCAAGGTTCCAGTAGCTAGAAAAACGGTGGATCAGCGTTTCCGAACAGAGGCATCAATGTGATGATCACATACTGCGTTCGTCGATGGCAGGGGTGATACGACAGTGGTTGTCCTTCCTAATCGTGAACAGTTTTTTGCCTTCCTGGCCGCAGCAAGTAGGCTGTAGAGGGGCTGTAAGTTCGAATCAAGGCAACAAGAGATGAAAAATTCATACATCACCGTACATGTTGCAGTTGCAACCGTCAACAGCTCGCTGAAGCACACCGGGCTCCCATCCATTGTAGAAATCGGCGTGGTTTCCGTACCCGGTATCGTCACCGTAGGCAAACCTGTAAATCCGTGATCAGAAAAACCTAAGAAGGCGGTAGAACATATCGAGAAACATACACGAATGGCTGGTTGGGATTTTTGGCTTGAGATCGAACTTTCTCGAAAGCTCCGGTGTTCCAGTAGATTTCAAGGAAGATACGAGGGATGCTAACAGGATATTTGGGATCCGTGCATTCGCCTTTATCAGGGCCGCCCGATCTGAACGCAACATGGGACTTGTGGTCCGGGGAGTCCAGATTTTTACCATCCCAGCAACTCGGGAAGTTGACCTGCGAGCGGATGCCCGAGGGGCAAACCTTCGTTGGCAGGGAGGTGTGTTTGGTCGTTTGGCCGTTGAAGTCGAGGCAAAGGAAATCTATAGCCTGTTGTGCGAAGCTATTGGCATCGTACGTCCTCTTCCTGGGACTACCGCTGAGCATGCGAAAATCCGGAGGGAAAGCGGTCGTTGTTCCAGCCTTGTCGGGAAAGAGATAGTAGGCAACCGCGCCACCGTCCACGCTGGAGAAGCTTCCATTAGCCCATTGGAAGTAGAGAAGTGGGGCCCAGTAGTTGGACTTGTCTTCGGCGATGGGAACGGAGGTACATTCGCTCTCCAACAACTTCTGTGTAGTGACTGAAAGTCCGAAGTTGCTCCCACCGAAGACGATGTGGGTATGGCCAGACACCTCTCCAGGATTGACGATCGGGTCGATACGCTCCTTCGTGATGGCATCACCGAGGCCCATTAACCAGTAGGCATTGGCAGTCGCACTGAGGGATAGCGCCAGAGAAAGATATGCAAGTGCTCTTGTAGGTCCCATTGTCGGGTTGAGATAAAGAATGGTCTAAAAGGAATGGTGTCTATGAGATAAAGAAAGGAACAGAACCTTAACCGTGGTTCGGACGGGGAGAATGAGGAGAAGGGTTAGGGAGGGAGGCCACCAGCCGCGGGGAGAGGGACGAAGGGAAGGAGAGGGAAGAAGTGTTGAGATCGACGGTGCGCAGGCGGTGAGTATTTGAACTCATCATATGGTTCAGCCCTCGAACCGCCGACACGGGGTGATTCATGCAGATTAGGGCACGTAAGGGGCCGAGTGTTTGATGGTTGCGAACGGGCTTTGAGCGAGGCTCAAAGTATTAATTGAACAACTTGCTGGAAATCAAAGGAGACCTGATACTATCATTTGCGCTTACCGTCGTTGTCTCGCGTTTCGCATGGGAGCGTATGGGCCATTCAAATCATCATGCTAGGACTCCCATCGGCATCGTTCCGTTGCTGACATAGATGCATGAACCTCGTCGGCATGCTCAAGCTGAGCTGGCGCCGGCGAATCGCCCATATCTTCGTCATCTGGGCATACGACGATAGAGCTCTCTCAGAACGTACCCACGGCCTTCGTTATCTAGCAATTATGCTTCTGAGGCTTGTCAGAGTACAACGATATTGCCCTAAATTGACGTTGTCAGAAACAAGTAGAAGCGGCATTTTGTTCAGTCCGTGCAACAAGGTGCAAAGATTGACAGCCCTGCCAAGCCGTTTTCGGACGAACTTGTGGGATCGTTGATATGCGTTGCGTCACGCGTCACGGTTATGTGTCTCCGAGACCCCGCAGTGGGTGCTTTGGCCCAGCCAAAAATGACCTTCTCAGAGCAGGCGGGTCACCAAACGACCTCAACTGAAAGGTGGCTTTTTTTTNCCTGTGGGAGCCCCTGCGAAGTTGGGTAAAATTTCACAGCCCGCGTTCGATTGCGGGGACGCTGCGGCTTGTGGGCTTGTTTGCACGTTCGAAATTCAACACTGACCAAATTACAGTGACAGTGGGATTAGAATCCGGTCTGGAATACGTTATGCCGTTACATTTGCCTCAGTGCTGCTATTCCGGGACGTGCTTATGGCGTTCGGTCTTAGCGACGAGGCATACCAGGTTTTGACAGGCGGGTTAAATCCATTGAAGCAGGTTGAATATTGTTCATTAAACCGGCTCAAATTTTGTCGAGGTCCTGGAATCTCACTGTCTTTCCAACATACCGTACGACCGACGACGTTAGGAACAGGTCCTATGAACGAGGTGTGACTGGTGACAGAGGCATCTAGTACTGAAGGGTATACCCGTGTCATCGCCAGGGGTTGGCCATTCCACTTGACGACAACTTGATGTGTATGACTACCTCTGCCTGACATATCGGCGCAGGCTTTGTCTCAGGGCCTCTGTCCCAGAGCTCAGCGCTCAGCCGTCAGCCTTGGGAAAACGACGGCCAGGACGAGGTTGAGAGGGATTTCGCCAGCAGACTCTTTGTCTTTTTAGTGCCTTATCACCGACACGTTCCTTGAAACTGATTCACTCAGGCACTCTGGATGGCATGCAAGTACTACGGCTCGATGATCACGATGGAGCGATGACTATACAACAATCGCTGTTGTGATCACCACACTCTATGACCGCGTTATTATTTTTTGGCTCTCATGCAGGTGAATAATCCCCGCAATTGCGACGACCTTGAACTAGATGCCTTTTGGGCGCAGTTCCTGTCTCCCGACAGGAACGAAGCTGACTTCAACTTCAATTGATGTCGGCCCTGAGAGGGATTGGCGGATCAACTGGCAGAGGGGGCGGATCAGCGATGACAATTATGCCCGCCTCGTCCTGATCTGAGCCGAAAAGGGTCCTCGAACCTGATGAAGCGGTCAAAGCCTCCACACCGACATGCTGGGCGTCCCATTTCCACCTAAAAAATATGAAGGACAGCTTGTTGAACATCGAAAATGCCTATACTAAATTGTGCCTGATCAGAGAAGCACTCACGAATTACGTCGGAAGGATTAAAAATATCAAATACTGGGACAGTTTGTTGGTCCCTGTCCAAGGGTAGACGGAGCCTTTGAATTTCCCTGGAGTTACGCGGAAGTAAGATATGCTCCGAGTCCTCCTCTCAGTCTCCGGACTGCCAAGAACGAGGTCTCTGAATGTTGGATACCATAGTTGTATTCGTCTGGCTGCATCCTGGTGGAGCCGTCCCAATCGGCTAGTCTCGGTAGACAATGCCGCCAGACGACGGGGAAGGAGGAATACCATGCTCTATGGCCAATTCTAAATCCCGGAGCTTGGCCAGGTCCAAATACTGAGAACTTGAACCGATTTCCAGAGTCTTGGATAAAGATAAATCGGGGCTGAGCCGCTAGGAGACCCGGGTCTTATTCCTGCGCCTGAGGCCAGTATGTCGGCGCATCGGTAGCTTTGCGCCAGCTAGTGTGCATTGCACTGCGCGGATGTTATATATATATACCTGAACAGTAGCGAGGAGCGGTTAATCGGCGCCACATTCGTCCAATTGAGAGCCATCGCTGAGTTTCTGCACCTGGAGGAAGTAATCCTGGATTAGTTGAGATGATTCGAGGCTGATATGGATTCATCCAAAGCCATCCATCGGGAGGATTTTTCATTTCGACCCTGCAATACGGAAAGGAGCGAACGAAGATTTCGTGCGTTGAGAAATGAAGCAGGACAAAAAGAAAAGAATTGTTGACCGTTCGTTTTCAGGGAGGAAGTGGGCGCAATGCGCAACAATAATTCCTAATCCTTGACTCAAATGATTGATTACCTGCTCATCGAGAACAAGAGCCAGGAGGAGTGGTTAGACTTTCGAAGAATGGAATGCTGCACGCAGCGTGGTGCGAAAGAACCAGACGTGAATCGAGTCGTCTCGATCACATTTAAACTAAAGGGGCCCCGAGTTCCAGTGGGAAAGGTGTGGAAATTATGCAAAGTAAATGAATGAAAATAAACAGCGAGAGGGCTTTACGAAGCCTCCCCACAGTGGTCGACAACATACTGGCGAGCTAGCTTCTGCTCTTTACCACCCACACCAGGTACATTCTCAGGAGTCTCGTTCTCCAAATTTTCCTAAAAGATCACGTTAGCGTTCAAGGGTCTAGTGTGCAAATAGAATGGAATTACCCGAGTTCGGTCTGCTCCGGCGTTGATGAGCAGGACAGCGGTTTCAGCATGTGCCGAGTCCATCGCAAGATGAAGAGGGGTATTCCCTATATGTGGAGATTGTGACAGAGAAAAAATTCTGTATGAGTTTTGCATGAGTCGTGGATCGAAATGAGTGATTTACCGCTTCTATCAGCCGTATTTAACCTGAGTTTGTTTGAAGGGGTCGAAGATTCGATAAGAAGGCGAATGAAGCCCACAGAACCCGTTGTTGCTGCCCGATGTCTGTGTAAACGAGATGTTTGGGGTCAGAAGCCGCCGAAGACGAGGCTGAAATGGGGCTCACAGAGGGAGCTGGTTTGCCCTATCCCTGGCGTTATACTTCTCCGTTTCTTCAGAACTCCTCGGCTATAGATTTATTTCAAAAGTATACGTACGTCTGCCCCTCTCGAAATTAGTAGCCTGCCAATCTATGGACACGAGTCAGCTGCGGGGTCCAGAGATAGATATCGTAGAGTGACAACGAACATCGATTCGCGATTTCGAGGCAGCATAATGTCTGGGCAATCGTTAGCCTAGACTCAGGCAAAAGGGGAAGCGATGGGAATCTACAAGGCGGTGATTCCTTTCTCATTCTTTCTGTCCAAAAGGCTCCCGTCAGAGGTGGGGATCATTCCTGGCATATGGGCCTACTTGCCTGTTTACGTCGGCTCCAGCACCTATTAATTCTTGAACAATCTCCGTGTGGCCGGCACTGACTGGGGAGCGTTGGAAGCGAGATATATCAAGTTATTAACCTATTACCTGCGATGAGGAGCGGTGTCCAGCCACTGTTGTCGGGTCGATCCACCTCGGCTTTCTGGTCAAGGAGAAAGCGCACGATATCCAAGGCACCGGAAGAAGCGGCCCAGTGGAGAGGCGTTCTATCGTCCTATTCTGGTTCAGCATCTGCAATAGTCCAACTTTTGGAACTCAACTTACCACATCCAATGAATTTATGAGGTTTGGGTCATCCGCTAGCAAGGAGCGGATGACCATGAGTTGTTCTACAAAACGCCAGAACGATGTTCATGACTCCTACACTGTTTTTGGAGGAAATTGTCTTACTATTGAGGGCTGCAGTATGGACCGTCAAGGACATTGCTTCAGGGCTGCTGTTGGATGAGTGAGTGTCTAGTTAAAGCAGAGACACGAAACGCGATAAGATAATGACGCGTCGTGACATGTGATCTCCCATCACAAGTACTGAACTAACCAGGACCTAGTCACTATGACGCTCCCTCTCTTGTTCACGTCCAGCCGTCATGGCCGCCCCCGTCGTCCCCACTGTCGACGACCCCAATAATGCGGGAAAGGAACACGTTTTGCTGCCATTTCTCAGGTCACAGTCCCAAAATACCCTGACCAGGCTCTACCAGCGACCGTCATCTTGTCTGTCCATTTTTCGGTCAAACCGCTTTCCTTGACATGTTGAAATAACGAGCCTAACACTGTCCTTCGCCTTAGGCTACTTTCTCCCTTGGAACGGCAAATAGTCATGAATTTGCTATGGCTAGAGTCTGCAATACCAGTTTCAACGATGGCAGCTTGGGTTGTCCGTGAGGCGAAGCCGTATGTCATCTTTTACTTGCAGAACGAGTGTTCTGACGGGTTAACGTTCAACCTTCAGGCTTTACGACAATGCACTGGGTACACTTTCGCATCTCCACATATTACCACATTCAACCGTCAGACTAGCTTTGAACCCAACGTTCAAGGCAAGCTTGCGTCAAGCTTTAACGGGAGGGTAATCCTATCCATTGTTCCTGGATCTCGGAGGGCTAAGCATGCTTTAAGAGGGACGAGTGGTAGTTTCGGCGTTCCTGCTGGGGATTCTCATGACAAAAACCAGGATGGTCGCGCCCCAGATAAGGACGAACGAAGAGAAGACAAAAGAAGTGCCCCAAATCTTAGCGTCTTGGACGCCTATGCGCTGGAACGGTGGGAGGTACGGCCAAGATGCATATTTTGAGCGCCTTTCGTTCATGCTGCGTTCAGACGATACTGCACTACATGGTGTCCTCCGGAAGCGGACAGAGGCCACCAGAGCCGTCCCCTGGGGTAAGGTTTCTCCTGAAAACGAGCGGCCTCATGAAGGAAAGCCAGTATGTATTTTCCCGGGGTGAAACTAGCTCAGTACTAAATCCTCCCACTAGCGGCTCGCTAACGATCTCGTCTACCGGGTTTCAGTTTCTCCTTCACTCACCTCACGAGCAATTGTGGCATCTGCTGCTTCAATATCTTCACCTAGCTGAGGTCCGATGATTGTGCATCCGCAGCAATAATTTCCGATCTAACGGATTCACTGATGTAGCAAAGGCGTATGGACTTGGTGGACGTGCTGAGTTTCTTATTCATGCTCTCTACGATGGAGCTTGGTCGGGTGAGCATGCAAGTCATCAAATTAGGTACCCCTAGGCGACTGAGACTTCCATTAACAGGAATACTCCGTTCAGAATCTCACCAAGACGCAAACCGCAATGCTGGAAGACCTTCGTGACTATGGATTGATTTGGCAACGCAAGGTATTTACCCGATGCCGAATTCATTTCAGGCCTCTTATCACATTCATAGCAAACATCGAGACGTTTCAGTCCCACACGGCTTTCCACTACGCTCACATCTTCCTCCCCATCACTGCCGACCACAATTGGGGCTTCCTCTGGACCTCAGGAAGGCTTCATTATTCTAGAGACCAATTATCGTGTCTATGCCTATACAGGTTGGTCGAGTCGTCCATATCCTTACCTGATGACTTACTCTCCTCTAGATAACCCGCTGCAGACGGCCGTCCTTGATCTGTTTACGTCATTGAAATACCGCTTTCCAAACCTCGTTGTGGGCTCTATCACTCGAGAGAGCGTCAAGAAAGCACTTATTAATGGGATTTCGGCCGATCAGGTTAGCACAACCTCGCCTCCTGACCCAGAACGTCTTCACCTAACCACTTCCTTGGACAGATCATCAGCTACCTCATTACACATGCCCATCCGAACATGCGGAAGAATGTAGGTCTCCATCTTCATTCCTCGATTCCACAAATGTGCATTACTCAAATCGTCCTTTAAGAACCCTCTACTACCTGTCACCGTTCAAGATCAAATACGTCTGTGGGAGTTGGAGAAAAACCGTCTAAAATCTCAAGATGGTGAGGCGTCTCGTATTAATCTCGCTTTCGTAACAATTACTCAAACAGCTCGCTGGAACAGGCTATCTGTACACCGCCTTTGCATCCCAGGCAGACTACGAATTGGTCCTCAATTATGCCAAGGAACTCGACGTTGTACTCTGGGAAAATGCCGCTAAACGATGCTTCTTCGGAAGTCTGGAAGGTCATGGGAATATCAAAGGCTTCATCGAAAGGAGAACCATGGGGGAAAGGTAACGACATGAACGGATATTTCCGCCTCGTGAACCACAATTACCATTCCCCGTCTCGAGGGTTCTAGCCGCAGCCCCCTACCTAAGCCTCTAATTCGGTAAACCGCGCGACGGTTCGAGTATGTAGCATAGCGATCAATACATGATTTGCGGCAACGAATCGCGTTGGAGAGGAAGCACACCCCGCGAATTGGCCATTGTGGCAACAGGTTTACCTTTACCTGGTGTGAAGTTCTTCTACAATGAGTATCCCGCCTGTTCACCTGCTACGAGCCATCCCCCAAATGCGTCACAGAAGGCGAAGAGTGGTAGTACTCCCGTCAAGTAGGTCGATCTTGATGCGACGTTTGACAGGTACGGGCACTTCGACCCCCGAAGCATGGTCAACGATGCCATCAGGTCTGAGTCCACCCAATTGTGTGTAATGCTTCCCCGAGGCATTGCTCAGATGCCTGTCGGAGCGAGGATCTCAAACCCGAGATCGGCGGATGGGGTCACCGACGTCGGCGAGATGAAGAAATGCGCGTATATTGTGATATACCATGGTAAAAAAAAAGGCTCTAGCTACATAGTGTTACATAGGGATTAGCGAAGTGTATGCTACAGGGTATCTGAACAGCTCTTTGGTGGGGGGTAGCCTAGGAATAGCGTTACAAAACAGAATCCAGACGATGGTTGAGATATGATAGCCGAGTCGTACTTGTGGCAGACGAAAGGAAAATGACCAAGAAATAACTAAACCTCCTCCGACTAATTCTCTTCAAGAAACTGGCACCAAGGGTCAACCTGTGATGTCAGGCCTCGCCATACTCTTCCACACTTGCTGCCGCAAATTCTTCCGAGCCGATGGGGCCGTTTGTATTGGACGAGTATCCGTTGCTGTCGAAGCTGCTTGCTGACGTGCCGATGGCATGTAGAGTCGGCGTTGTCAAGAGGTTGGTATCAGGAGTCCAAGCTGAAGTATACGCAGGGGTCCCTGGGTAAGAGTTGAATGGTAAGGTTGGAGAGGGGGTAAACGATGACTGGGGACTCCGCCGATCCCTCGAGCTGTGCGAGGTGTCGCGGTGGTGCCAGGCCATGCGTTGCGAGTCCCGGTGGCGGACCGCATCGTGATCTCGACGAAGGGTATCTGGGTTCTCATACGGGTGTCCTGGGCGAACTCGACTCGGAGGGCGTTCCGAATAGCCGCTGCTCCCGCACATAGCTAGGCTGCTGCCCGAGTCCTGCCAGCGACCGGATTGGGTCTGGATCGAGGGCCAAGAATCTTGCAGTACGTTGTGCTCGCGGCGTCGCACGACACTCTGGGACGACATCGATCCATTCGAATTCCAAGAGAGATTATTATCGGAGGGAACCGACCACCGGTCGTGATTATTACTCCTATAATTGTTACCAACGCCATAGAGCGAAGTGTTGGAGAAGGTTGAGTCGGGAGACGAAGGCGAGTTCGTGCTCCCCCAAGTGGGAGAGCTTGGAATATTGTAGATGGAATCCTCGACCTTGCATTCAACGACTGAGTCTTGTATGTCCTCCTGCTCGCATCTAGAGATACGTGAGGCCAGAAGCTCGGCACTGAAGAAACACCGACTTACACTAGTCTTGGCTTGCTGTCTGGACCTATCTCTACTTTTGGCGGAACTCGGAAGTTGGTCAATCGGAAAATGTGGGGTGGCATGTACAGGGACATGATATCCATCCTAGAGGATGGTCTCTGTGGAAATGATAGAAATCAGCATCGTCCTCCTGAATGTATCGACGGCCGTTCCCTACCTTGAGCTTTCCAGATCGAATGTCTTCCGAGGTGTAGTAGGAGATTAAGTGAAGGTCGGAGCCTTCGATTGTCACCGTTATGGTCTAACGGCGACTGTTAGCGCCTTCACTACAGCGGAAACGAATAGCCCAACCTTCTTGATAAGCCCACCCGGTTTGAAGGTGCCCTGGTCTGTACCGCTCTTGTAGCCGATTTGCTCTGGGGAGCCTCGGTGGGCGATAGCTCTTGAAGTGGGATCGTCGGTAGGGTACACCTTCTTATGTCCACGGCTACTGGTGCGCTCGTTGATTTCGCGGTATACCTATTGCGCTTCAGCAAGCGAGCTCGGCAAATGATAAACGATGAAACCCACCAAAAAGTTTCCGACGATGCGCGACGGTGACCACAGAAGACCGTCTAGGTTCGAATGAGCCCAAACTTACAACCGGAAAAATCTTGAAAGTAAAATGCATACCTGTCCAACGCTTGATACCACTCTCCTCGACGCTGAAGACGAACACGGCACCACTCTTGATCATAGTGCGGCGCTCGTTGTCGTTGAGTCGGCGGGTAATGCGAGGGATAACACCTTGTCGGGCAGCATGGATGAGTCGAAGAGCATTGACGGTGGTTTCAACGTAGCCGACGAAGGGAGGGACGTCCGGGTTGCTGCTCATGTCGAGGTTGAAGCTTGAGGTTGTTGGACAAATTATGAGGTATGTGGGGAGGGCAGAGTCGAACCCATACTCACTTTAATATTAAGGCGCAAGCCCCGCGAATCTGGTCCCAAAAACGAAATCATATAAGATGACGAGGGCAGATAATGGAAAAGATGAGGCCCAAGTGAGTCCTAACTCCTGGCTGCGTTGGTGTCAAATAACCTTTCTTAGCTACAAAGCCCACGTAGCTTCGACCGAAATACTGTTACTTGACATATTCACGCCACTTGTCATCTGCCTTCTTTCATCATAGAATTCTTCCTCTCTGCCTTACGGTTCTATCACACAAAATTTCCTACTGAAGTACCTCATTTGGGAATCTATATATTTTAGTTTCTTCCTGGGATGTTGTAAATCCGGATCCTCTTGTTAATGGATTGGGATGAATCTACCGAAGCTACTTCACCGGACTAGCACCCCAGGATTCAGCCCCGATTTCGATCCACCGCTTGTCAGCCAGGTTCGTCCGCGTACCCATGCGGTCCATGATAGGAAAGGCGCTTACTTTTATTTGCTCCAGCCATTGTCACGATAAGCGGTGGTGAGGGCAAACAAGGAAATCGTTATTTTTATCTTTGAAATATTTGCTATCTAGAACGCCCCGACGGCATTGCAGGGAATGGGGTTCGAATGTAACGGTGCTTCAGGCTTGAACCGAGGCACCACGCCTCAGGAACACACTTGATATTGAGTAAGTGGTTTCCTTTTGAAAGTAGAACGTTGGCGCCTCGAGAAGAGGGCATTTCAAATTTCTGTGACTTCGCCGCTCTTCGTTCGGGGGTGCATCTGGCATGTTGATCAAGAACCACCAGTCCTGGCAAGTACCGTAGGCAATGGAAATGCACTCAAGTCCGAGGCGTGAAGGGCATTCGTGTGGTGATTTTTACGGTATGGCTTCGTGCGTGTGCTAGAGCCCCTGGCCATTTTTCTTGGCAGAAATTGGACCCTGCGCAACCCTCAAGTCCAAAAAAGGAAGTCAGAGCTCCAAGTTCTGCAGATTCTAGCCATGTTCACTGGTGCCGCCTTGATTTGGGGGAGTATTTGGCCTGAGGGTTGGACGTGAAGAAGCATATGGCTCGATGTTCGATGCAAGCGCTGACCACGAACTTTTCGGGGTGATTGCTAAACACCGCGAACACAGAAACGAACACAGCGCGAAGGAGTAATAGACTGACGCAATTCTTTCGGCAGAGTCAAGACCGTATGCGGGATTCACACCTGGTATGAGAAGATGTGCTCAGCTATCGGAATTCGGTTAGGCTTGGGCGAACAGAAACTCACCATCGATGGTCGTTGAAATGAAACGAGATACTTACCCGACACAGATATTAATGAAAGCTCCGACACGCAATGTCCCGAAGCCACTCGGAGTTGGGCGTCTGGCTAGTGAAGGGCCTGTGAGTCGTTTCCATCATAAAGAGACAGACCACGCGGAGAGGCGGATCGCGAAAGCCATGCCGAGAGCATGGATGGTGACGTGCCCGTATACGCTGTTCAATTTTCCACGTTTAATGTCGTTGTGACATACCGAGTACAACAACAGAACTGTCATTCGGTGTTACATAGTCATAATAACGGCTGTTTGACTGAAAAAAGGGGGCCGACAAGGAAATCTGGGGTTCAGCTTGCCTCAGTTCTGATCTAGACGTCTTGTGTCCCGCATTTGGTCAGGACAAAGCTCCCTTCCATCCCCGGCATGTGGACAGGGGTTGAAGTCTCTCTCCACCGGCCTACGAAGTTTTCGCCATGGACATACCCTCTGAAAACCCATTTACCCATGCCTGTTTGGTTTGGCGTGCTCTAAAAAGACCCTCAGAATTCTTTTGAAAAGCGGACAGTAAACTTCACCCACCGCTGCTTCACATAGGAGCACAATGAGACCATCCCAAGGACGCACTCTCCCCACAAATTTGAAATCACCCCATACATCCCTGTAGCGATCTGTTGTCTTTCGGGGAGTCAGCACGAGGGTACAATGAGAATCTGCAACGAGGCACCCACTTGTCCACAGACTAAGATGTCGGCTATTCCACTACAACAATGGCTATTCCATCTCATCAACAGTGGAACGTAAATTCAGTGTTTAGCAATCCGCACCTGACAGCATCTGCGTACTGCTGGCCCTCGCCTCTGGAGGACATATCAGGATAGAAATCTGGATTCTCTTCCTCGCCATCAACTTCTGAACCGGGAATCTCCGGTTCCGGATCTACAACGATCCAACGGGTTCGAAGTCTCTCGAGTGCGTCTTTCGAATAATGAGCCATACCCCTGGGAAGGTACCTGTGATACCTGGAAGACCTTTTGGTTTGTGGATCAAAGACTTCAATTGCGTCCTGAGTTTTGGGTTTGGATCAAACGACGACCATGGCAAACGAAAGGAAGCGATGGTCACCTTTAAATGTTGCATACCTGTGCCTTGTGGTAGCCACGCATTCAAGATATCATCACATCCTAAGCTGCTGTCCTCGCCTAGACTCAGAGGCTCGTCTGGATGGAAGCAGTGGTATTCTTGGAGATCCCAATAAAGCGGTTTGTGTTGAATTGGCACGTCTGTGGGAGATGTTCGTCCCCTGAGTGCCCCAGTAAGGCGAAGCCAGTCTGGTTGCTGCGCAAGGAATGAGATGAGGTTTGCCAAAGAATTCAACAAATGAAAGGAAAATGCCCACCAAAAGACGCCCTTTCCAAGAACCAGTTAGTGTTCCAGGCTGGAAAACAATGCCTCTCAAAGGGTATGCTCCCATCCTGAGACTATAGCAAGAGGTAATGCGGTACCAGTCTTCATCCATTCGGATGCTAGGACACTCCTGTTTGGAGCTAGCTCCGCAATTCGTGTCGAAGCAGCGGCGGAACTGAATCGAAGCATGTTTCTGAACCATTTGAAGACGCGTTTCGTAATGGAACTCGTTAACCGCCCGTTGTTGAGGTGTCGGAATGGACCCGCTTGGAAATTCGAGAACGAGAGAGGTCTGAAGCTCCTCTACATGAGCAGTGTAAAGTAATGTGGCTGCTTGCACAAGTAGTGGTGCTGCGACGGTCAGCTTGTGGGAGTAGTGAATAATGGTGGTATGAGGAGGTGGCTCTGAGCCCAATACGAGAGGTTCTCTATCATGCTGCAACGGAAGCCGGCCATATATATCCGGTCCATAGGTTGAAGGGAACTGGATACGTTCGATCAGTAGGGCCGCAGCATCTAGTAGAATTTTGGTTTACTTTGTGCCCCATTACGATGAACGGGTGTAGTATGTCAGAAACAAGTTTACGGAAAGACAGTGGTTGATTTCGGAGGGTATCTGAGGAACCTATTGTGAGGATTTGGATGGAACCCTGATCAATGGGCGACCTACCTCTGTCAATAGACGCCCATAGGATATAAACGATGAGGCTATCCAAGTTGACGTCATTAAACCAAGGAGGAAGTGTTCCATATTTGTGGCGAGAGCTCAGGCGAACGAAGACGATCTTCTCGAGATAACGGTGAATTCGAGCAGCTTTAAGCTGAAGCAGGTTCTTGCCGTCATTTTCTAAAATCCTTTTGGTGACGGTGTCAGAATGATTCCGGATCACGGACAAAGCTTCACTCACATCAACATACAAGTCCACAAATCATCCTCCTTGACTATTTCTCTCCGAAAGCGCTGCAGAGCTAAGAAACGCTTCACGAGTTCAGCAGATAGACAGACGTCAGTCGACCATCGATGACTGAACCGGCGAAGAACGGCCTGGGAATCGAAGCTGTATCGAAATATCGCTGCATAGAGGGCTTTGTTGTTCGCCATGCATATCTTGGAGTGTATCGACCTCGAAACTAGCAGCATCGAAAGGAGATCTGAAGGTGGGCCTTCGGGATGCTCTACAGACGTCGCCACATAGAATGCAACCCTCTCTAACACGTCCATAGGGAGGTTTTCCAGTTGATTCAGGACCATTTCCGAGTCCTGTCTCGTTCTGCAAAGGGTCGAAATTCGTGGAGAGGCAAAGGTGCAGTAGCGGGGAAGACGTAGGGTGGGTTGTTGGGGCTTATGTCTGCCTATCTATCTGTGTCGTGATCGCCGTGCTTCGATTCGGTCGGTGGGAGAAAACAGTTACGAGACACTGTGAACGAGGCAAACCAGACGGAGCGATCATTCCGTGCCTGTGCAACAAAGCTACAAACACCGCCGGATTCTAACATTCCGCGAAATGGTATTTTCCGCATCCTCTTTCGTAACTTTCCCTCCCTCGAGATACCGTAAACAATGAGCCTTGAGAAGTCTTTTCGGCTATGTTCGAGGCAACGAACATGGCCCCCACCAGCTCTTGAAGATGGGTATGAACATTTGATCGGCGATCACCGTCTCTACTTCTTAGGCAGAAGTTTGCCGGCCGGCACGCTCCGGCCTCTGCGCCCATCTCTTTTCCTAGTCTTCCTCGAGTTTCCACACCTGTCTGCAAGTTGGATGCTGTACATACGATGATCATGATATGATGCACTGGCAGTTCGACTAGTACGTACAATGAGGAGCCCGTGTCGTTATGTCCCTTCCCGATCTTTGCCTGTTCGCTCGCGGCCGTACTGTTCGCAGCAGCGTGTCGTTGACCGTTACGACAACTATTTTGACTTCGAGTCGCAACGCCGTGTCACCGTCGCCTTCATTTCCGTCTATCAGTACGACCCTTGGATGGGATAATCTGGGTGGCTTTCTCCTCAAGGTTTCTGAACTTAGACAGGCTGTGCAAATTTTCGACATTCAGTATGGAGGTGCCAGGCTATGATTGGAGATTGTACCATTCACCTGCCTACACCGTTGACAGGTACCCAAGAATCGGCAGTGGCACCAACTCTTCCATGCTGTCACGGATCTCTCGTACAATAGGGTATGAATCAGACCTGTCAGAGATGGATTCCACCTGATTCTACGCAGCGGGATTCAGCGCCTGGCGTAGGCGATCCGGGTGGGCTCCCCGATTTGATCACAGTAACAATCTATGCCCGTCCTCTCTAGCCATATGGCCAGTGCTGTCATCTACATGGTTTAACATGACAATCCATTGAAAAATTGGTCCTGAAATGGACCTACCGATTGTGAACATCCCACGATTCTTCCTTCCCATTCCACAGGTTTCGACTTGCTACCGGCGCGAAGGAATCAATGTCGATGATATCATAAGCCTCCGCGCACCGTCTAATAGACAAAAGATTCACAAAGCTTAAGTATACTCAGGAAAGTTTGATGGAACACTCATCTTTCTGTCTGGCCATGAACCGTTAACCAGGCTCCTGACAGGAGTAAGCCTATTATCCCCGTTCATTTGCATAGAGACAGACATACGCCCGTGCAGTCCGCGGAAAAAGGAACAATTTCCCGACATTTCCGTTCCGAACTTCCTGCGCTGCTGGACGGTATCCCGGTTGTTGGCCACATTGACCCTGCAGCCAAGAGGGACCAGGTGACCCTTTTCAGGGTAAACCGGGCCTGTTCTTAACTGCAGATTCCGAAACTACCTTCGCATAGACCAAGTTGAGCCTCAGCCACCCCTCGATCTTTCTCCGGGAGCCTGATCTCGATGAAGAACATCAAGGAGTTGATAGGCGACGCGTGCTGAATAAAGCCTGAGTTTGCTCGTTTTATCGCAATGTTGGCGCGTGTGTTTAATCCTCTCCTTGCAATGTAGAGTGGAACAAGCTAATGGGATGATATCGATGAGGTGATCATATCTAGATGCAACGGACCATCTTGCGAAAAAGCTTACTGGGATGGCGTCTCAATGGTTCTGATGAAGCCATCATGGAGCTTGAGTCTATGTTATGAAAATATTGGCTGTCCTATAGCGGGCGCGAAAGCCATGGTTGGACGTGAACTGTCTGCGTCACACATAGGACGGAGATCGGCACGGAAGTGAACCTGTTGACATAACTCAGTAATAACTTACCTAGATCTTTACGAACAGGTCGAGACCTACAGTTACTCCTTCACACACCGGGTGATTTTCCCTGCTGCTATGACAAAGCCCGATATTCGCTGTCAGCGAGCTTGGAAAAAGCGCAAGTGGTATGCTCGAGCTGCGTGCCACAAGACACCTACGATTAAAATCCAGAACGACGGGACGTGTACCACATCCTGCGCTTAACAGAATACACTCGGCCAGCTGTCGTCTAGTACCATTCGGCATTGGGATGTGCTGAGGGCAATACCGGACCTCCGGACCATATGCAGAACAAAGGAATCGTGTCGTGGACATCTTAGCTGACAACAGTAGTGCGACACCCGGAGCTTGGAGCCTTGAGGGTCGACAAAGCATTCAGGGTCATTTGCCTTGGGAGATGAAATCGTCTCCGACGAGGAAGGGGGACGAGACGTCATTCCGGAGGTAGTGAAAGAGACGGTCGATAAGGCAGATGATGGTGTCTACAAGTCGCAGTCTTCTGGTGAGGAGTTAATTGAGCAGAGTAATCTAGCTAACAATGGACGTTTCTGCATGTTCAAGTCTTCATTGAATAGCGTTGAATATTGAAAGCATAGTAACCCAGACGTACGAAGCACTACAACCACCGGAAAGCACGCAACCGCTAGGCGATTCCACCCAGTTTAGAAACCTATAGAATATAAATGGCGTCAGACCTATGGGCATATCAATCGATAGGAAAAGTCAGATAGACATTATCAGGGAACGCGTGAGGTTCGGAAACATGGAACACTTACAACAACCTGGCAAGTGATTAATCCGATAGAATGAGAAGACATGGTGTTTCAACCGGATGTCGTGTACATGGTGCCTAGTTCCTGGAAAATGTCGGTCAAGTGGTGCGCTGGGTTCATTTATGATGGAGTTTATTGCTGGTTATGAATTGGAACGAGGATGTGATATCGGCTGAAGCGTTCCAAAAGATTCATCACGGCCAACTTAGAGAGCCCAAGGGCTTTCAGAAGGCTAGAGCAGATGTATCGAAGCCTCCTCATTGGATGTATGTTCCGAGATGGTTCTATATCAGCGAAACATCAGTTTAGTGAAGAGTCCTGGAAGTAATAACTCACCTGCAACACATTGCGTCCAGGGTCGGGCCAAATTCCGAAACCGCAGAGAACTCATTGTTGCTCAACTCCAGGTATATCGATGTGGGAAACACAAACGTGAAGAAAACTCTCTCTTTTGAGCGAGAAGATTGGCAGGGAAAACGGGGCGTCCAAGGATGGAGATAGCCCTCTACCCTTGAGATTACCCTTAAGACAATTAGGTTTGGCCGTCTCGATTGATAACTGAATCCCGGGACTACTGCGTCGTGATGGGGATTCAAACGGCCGAACGAAACCTTTCGCTGCGTTTCCTTACTGGAGAGGAGGACGCGCAATCCCGACCAATTGCGGGATTCGAGGGTTATGTACCAGGTCATTCGATTTCCTCGAACAGCGAGTCACCCCTGCCCACTGCGAACTTCGAACGGTTAATAATTCACCACAGCTGGTGGGAACTCTCCTACCTCGAAACAGACACCAAACGGACCCTCTTTCTTGAGGGGAACGCGTAGAAGCTGAGAGATTAGGGTGCTTGAATATAAACGGCGCTCTTCTTGAATTCCAACAGGTGTCAAATCCATTTCGGGCCCGCCCCAGAAGCGAGAAAGAAGGAATGTCACCACTTGATTTGTTTCGGGATCCCGAATGTAGTATTACAAGAAAGAGGGTGGCCTGCAGTTGACTGTACAAGCCGCCGCGTAAGGCGCTTGGATTACTTCGCGCATACAGCTGCGAAAGGATGCGATCAACATGTGGCCTGGAAGGCACATTCCAAGACTCTCGATCGTAATCGACGCCATGAACCGGTACCCCAGCAGCGCCCACGGTTGACAGAACCTTAGTCGATTTCCGTTCTGAGACAGAGAGGCAAACCCCGGGTGCACATTCAATTGAACCAAATTAGAGGAGACTTCAAGCCACCACCAAAAGCAGTCGCAAAGAGACAGAGACAAATAGACTGGTATCCGAGACGTCCGCCGAAACCGGGGATGGTGGACGGTATCGACCACGACCTCCAGGGTTACCCAGTGGTGCACGGGCGACTCGTGGCCCTGTAGACTCCTGGAATCATGGAGAGGAAAGGCATCAGAAGGGCTAGCTTCGCATAGGGTGCCTAATCCCAAACTAGAGTCTGTATCGGTGGGGTTAGAGAGGTCGCGCCACTTGATTTGTGGAAACAGATGGAGTAGGCGCTAGGGTACAGAGAACACGAGATCCAGTCGAGCTGCATGGAATCCCAAGATCATAGCCCGTTGCAACTCTGAGGATCGGACAGGCAGTGATGGTTATGGTGGGCTAATTGTCATTGTCAGATCTGATGTCACCAGGTGTCAGAATGTACACGGGACATTACGCTGGCGTCTTGTGATCATGTCTGTAAATTTAGAGCACACGGGTTCAGTTCTTCCGCTACAGAAGTAATCGCATTACTGGATATACCTGTTATCTGAAAAGAACTCCTAAAGCGGATGGCTTGGCTACGTCTATATGAATAGTGGCTGATTCGTCTACTCCCTGAGTGAGGAAGGGGCATGGAGCCGATGTCCATATGTTGGCCGATTCTGATTAAGAACGTAGAGTAAGTACTTTGAGTGGAGAAGGAAGAGACACGAAAGTGGTTATTGCATTCTCATCGCGGAAAGTCGAAAGAACTATTGAGGTCTGGGCGTTCATTCGAGGAACCAATAGAACGCACATCTGGCAGACATATGTCGCTGAATATCCGAGATGAAGTCGAGCTTATTTCGTTGGATTGCAGGAACAAGATTGAGAGCTTAAAAANGACTTACGTAGGCTAGAAGTTCGCAGAACGTGCAGCGAAAGTCAAGGCCGTGAATGGTTTCATTGACATGAGCGCGCTATTGCCGGAACGGAAAGCCGCAAATTTGCTCACGTCTAGCACATGTTCTCGCTGCCTGCTGTACATATGTCGTATTTCAACGGTGACTAACGAATTATCTTCGAATTCCGGCAGTGCTAGTGAGCGGTCGTAGCGTTATGACCGAGCATGAGATTTTTAGACAACGAGTATCAACAGGGAATTGGAAGCATCAGCCGAAATTCTTGACGACGAGTTTGATATCGCGAACAGGGTGACAGGGTTGCATGGACGAGGAGGTAAATGGCTGGGTGACCGTCGCGCTCGAGGACGGTTACCAGCATTGCACCATTCACGTCGGGCTTGCTTTGTTACTGTGTGTATCGTGTTTACTCATGCTTTATTCAGGGGCCATCATTGGCGTTCTGCCTCCCCAACGAAGGGCTACCACTTCGACCTCATTCGTTCTGAACTATCGAAGCTATTGCTGGCCTCCAAAATGTCGTCCGCCTTGCCATTAAAGGTTCCAGCGACGCCTTCAAGGTCCACAGACAACGATAAGGACAAAACTCCAGTCGCCACGACGAAACAGCCAGGGCAATTGAAAGGCGCGATTGAGCCTAAGGACATCTCAAGCCCTCATGAGCTGACCGCATTTGTGAGCTCCAGGATGCATCTCTTCAACTGCATTCATCTCAACAAAGCTAGGTCGAGAACCTCCTAGAGCAGCTAGATAGCAATTTCGACAGCATGTCGAATCAATTGGTCGAAAGAAGTGAGCAGTTTCCCAACGTTGAGTGGCCTGTGCTGATAGCCCATTGCAAGTGACCCAAATGTCGGAGCGCGTGGACAAACTAGAACTTTCGTTGCAGGATATCATCAATGGAGATGTTAGCACCCCGCAGTCGCCTTCTCCTGCGCCAAATACACCAGGAATCAGGAGGTCTGACAGTGGGCTTCATTGATTCCGATTCGGAGCGCTGTTGGGGCCATGCTCAATTGAATGCCCAATGCATCGCTTTGGGTCCTTCGTGAACGTCTCCTGTTCATACAATTATACAGCAGCAACAGCTCTACACATCGGTGGCGCGTCCCGAGATCAGGGCAGGCCGGTTTGGGGTTCGTTTTGAGTCTTGTAACTAGATACAGCCTGTCCGGCGATGCTTCCAGGTACTGCGGAAACAACTCCCGGTTTTAATGATGTAGAAATAGACGTTCGAAGCTGCACAATGCTGAGCGCTGGAGGAGAATAACGCTGGAGAAGGCGTCTATCTCAGAGCATGTACTGCTATTTGGCACCCAGATTGATCTCGTGTGTCCTATTGTTGCCAATTTCGGAGTCGTTCCTACATTGCTTGTCCACCGCCCCTCTCGTTTGAATGTTGCTTCACAGTTGAATTCGCTGTGAACTCCTGATCTTGAGCGCCATTAAAGCGCCTATTTTCTTGGTATAAAACGCTACCCGAATGACTGTACCCGCCGGATTCTCAAGGTTCCATGCGATAGTTGCTGCCACACCACGAAACGCCTTCGGTCCGCCCGTAGTTAACTCTCAGTTCGGGGCAACAACCTCAGCAAGTCCGAGCGATACAGCTCCAACAAGAAAGAGGAAAAGGGGCCAGGATGGGGTGAACGTGGAGGCTGTAACGAACCAGCCGACCCGCGTAGAGACACGGTCAGCCAGGGTGTGTTCACGACTTCCCAAGGAAATCTATCTCCGGTGTCAACTCAACTTACACGGTTCATAGCACCCCAAACGCTATGAAGACCGCCAACAGCTTTTGGATTCGCTACGAGAGCAGTTTCAACGGGGCCCAGATGTGGAATTCCACGGGTCTTACGAGGAAGAGGCGGGCACGACGACGCATAAGCAGCGTATTCAGACTACCACCCACGACATCTGGCGGACAACGGGGTACCGATTTACGTGCGTACTATTTGGACCCTGAATATTTATTTCGCACAGCTAATGTGCTGTTTTACTGCTTTAGTGTGAAAGACCATCCGAGGATAAACGGAGGGCACAAAACACGGTTCTGGTGTTCGCAAGACGACGCTCACAAGAACAAACTCAAGGGTCCACGCCCCCCGGGCGAGATCCCCAAACCAAGATTAACAAGTACTGGGGATATGATGGCAAAGCCTCGATACCCTTGTCGGAGCAGGCTGTTAGTGTCCTCCCGAGATTCGGAAATACATGGTCAACGAATTGTAACCATTAGGCTGGGCCACCACCTATCCCATGAGCCCTATATCGACGCATCTTTACCTCCAGAAGTATCTAAAACCATCTGCGAGAGCTTTGGTTGGTATGGTCACGACGGCGGTGTTGGGACGAGCTCGACCTTCCAAGAAGGCTCAGCGGGGCAAGATCCCTATGATGTCGGTGCTGTGGCAAACGGACAACACCAGACCCTGGCTGTTGCGCCCTCACAGTTGCACAACTCTTCACAGTATGAAATGGAAGACGACGAAGATGATGACGAGATGGAGGAAGTCGATATTGACGAAGACCCCGAGCCAGAAAATTTTAGTGCTCCTGTACTCGACTCGTTTGCGGGTCACACCATCGGAAATCCCGAGCCAACCACATCCTCGGCACCAAGCTTCATGGCACCTCCGCCGCCTCCGATCCCCCCTCCAATACCTCCCGATATTTACCACCAACGAATGCGGGCACATATTCAAAATATCAGAGAGTTCTGTGATGGATTGGACTATCAACTCCAGTTCAATGACACACGGATGCTCGAGGTAGTGGAACGAGAAGGAGCAGCTTTTCTCAAGCTGGTGGAAGACTGCCTCCGGAAGGAAGGGAGGCTGGTTTCAGTTCCGTCCGAACATAACGTTCCGGCCGGAGATTCACTCAACTCTGCCCTTTCATCAACTCCAGGAGTGCCGGTCATGGCTCCCTTTTCGAATGGCTATGGTCAACAACTGGTGTGTGATATTCATTTATGCTAATTGTCCGGCCGTCCTAACTGTACATCTTCGCTACAGGAGTGAACGTATGAGCATTTGCTGTATCCTACATTCCATAGTCTGCCTGCAGTGTCAATTNGGATTTTTTTTTTTCCCTTGATGGCACGTTTCTTTATTCCCCTTTGACTGAAGTACGCAGCCTCAGTCTGCTTAAAAGCACTGGTGACTCCACAATCCAAAAACAGTTCCTTTTTCTTCATCCAAGCTATCGTACGCAACCAACAAAATGTCGACACGAAACGGCGGCAACAACCAGAACGGCGGCAAGAACAACAACGGCGGCAATAGCAGCAACAGTGTGTGCCAATATCCGGCTGGTTCACTTCATCGCTCACGATCGTTCTTCCAGACAACGCGAGTCGCTTGAACGACTTGTTTCAGGCACTTTTCGGTCATCTCGCGAGCTTGCAGTTCTATGTAGAAGAAGTACCTGTCTTGCCACTTCCCAATCGCCAGTACAGAGTGCTTGTGCGCGGTACGTCTTCTACTTCATCTATTTTTTGCAGCCGCAGAGGATTAGCTGACTGTTCCAAGGCGTAGGCTTGCCGGATCCTACGACAGGCGTGTCTAACATATGGAATCTGGGTGCTGGACAAGCATCATTGCCAGAGCAAGCGAGAGCCATAGCTATCGCCGATGCTCTTCAGCACCTCGAAACTCAGTACGCCACAGACATAGCAGAGGCAGGGATCCGATACTAATGACTCTTTGCCATTGGTCAGGCGTCGTTATTAAGCGATTTGCCGATGTTTCCTCCTTTTTTGCACTTGTAGTTTCTCTCTCTCGCTCAAAATGCGGAGAGGTAGGTATGGGTACTGGCTTTCGGTGCGCGTATCACCTTATTCGCGCTTCGAAGGTCGTGTCTCATTTCTGCCCTCTCCGTCATTTGCCTTCTTTCTTGACTATCCACACCCCCCCTCTTGCTTTCTATCACGGACAAAGGCAGAATTTCATGCCTTGGACTGTCTCTCTTTGCTCTCACTCTTCGCTCTGCACAGTTATCATTCTATTTGCCTACGGACCTCAAAGCCCATTTAGAGTACTCTACCTTGACATTTCCTGGTTGTTAGTGTCCTTTCTCTTTTCCCGAGACACGGGCATCAGGATTGTCAGCTTTCCCCTCCCCCAATCACACACTAGAGTTAACTTACATAGAGATTACAAATTGTATTTCTTATGGGTATTATGGTATTGGTTTCGCACCATTCAGCATTACATGGAATTTTACCGAAGATTCCAACTTGTTTCGGCACCGTCATTCCGTGGAGATGCCCTTCCCGACGCAGAAGAGCAAATGCTCTGAAAGCTATAGCAATGGAAAAATTTTCGACTGCCAGGTCCGGTTAAGTTATTCCAACCAATACCCTGGGTCGCCTCACGGCCTTTTGCCAGCTGTGGAAACATCGAGTGTGTGACATCTTGACTTCTCACAGTCACCGATGATTGGACAACCGTTGTCCAATCAACGGGGTTCAAGCTCAAGCTATCGCTATCGCTATACATCGGACCTCCAACGATTTCGAAGGGCGGCGACCTGGCCAGGCGCCTTGCATTCTCGGTATGGTATCAAATGGCTCTTTTGAGGCTCGTTAATCTTGATTCTAGTCGGCGGTGTCGTGGCTGATCGAAACACCTTCTCAACACCCCTTGTCCACATCGTATCCTGCGGCGTGGCAGTATCTACTGCAAGCCTCGATGATTCCGCCAGGCGCTTTGATGTATATGATCATCTTTACAGCAACATGTGTTGTCGTCGTGCAGAGGAGCGCCATCCCGTTCAGTGGTACTTACATTCCATTACTACAGTACTGCTATATGCCGTGTTGCAATCCAAATCCTAGATGGCCACTAGTGAAACACTGATCAGTCGCCTGCCACTTGCGATTTTGCAGAGAGTTAGAGCCCAAAAGCCTCTTCAATGAGATGAGTCCAAAACTTTCTCCATAGCATTTCTCGTCGCAGTGGTACGTTTTCCGAGTTGACGCTGAGCGCTAGCTGATGACTCCTTTTCACAGCGACAGTTAAATGGTGTTGCTTGATAGAAATATAAAGCATTAATGCCCATTGGCCGCTGCACCACAAAATACCCCAACGCCCTTCGCAAATCCATTATCCAATTTTGCTTCAGCCCTGGCCGCAATGACGAACGAAACCGTCGTCCTCACTAGTAGCTATTTCTCTACATCCTCTTTTTCCTACTGTCTAACGACCCTGTTTAGCGGATGCCCATCTGTTAATGAAAACTTACCCGCAAGCTCTAAAACACGGTCCTCGTGTTCACAGGGCGAAGCTCACAAGAACAAATTCAACGGTCCACGCCCCCCNAGGCGAGATCCCCAAGCCGAGATTAGCAAGTACTAGCGACATGATGGCAAAGCCTCGATACCCTTGTCGGAGCAGGCTGTTAGTGCCCCCTCGAGATTCGGAAATACATGGCCAACGAATCGTAATCATCCGGTTCGGCCATCTCCATGAGCCTATACCGACGCACCTCTACCTCCGTAATAATCCAAAACCATGGGTTTTGGTTTGTTTGGCGACGACGGCGGCTCCGGGATCGAGCTTCCAGCAACGATCGGCGACGATCCCGATGATGTCGGTGCTGTGGCAGACGGACAACACCACACCTTGGCTGTTGCGCCCTCACAGCTGCAAGATTCTTCGCAGTATCATGAATGGAAGACGACGAGGAAGATGACGAAATGGAGCAAGTCGACGAAGACGAAGACCCTGAGCCAGAAAATTTCAGTGCTCCTGTACTCGACTCGTTTGCGGGCCACACCATCGGCAATCCCAAGCCTACCACATCATCCGCACCAACCTTCATGGTACCCCCGATACCTCCGATTTCCCCCTCCAATACCTCCCGATTGGACTACCAGCTCCAGTTCAATGACGCACCCCGAATGCTCGAGGTCGTGGAACGGGAAAGTGTCGCCTCCCTGAAGCTCGTCGAACAGGTTGGTTTCCGTCCCATCGTAACATAATGTTCTGAACGGAGCTACAGAGAACTCCACGGCTATGGGACCCTTTTCGAATGGCTGTAAGTAATAGCTGGTGTGTAGCTCACCTTTTACACGGATGCTCTGTCGTCCTTACTACCCACTACAGGAGTGCACACTATGAGCATTTGCTGTATATTCCACACACTACGAACATCGCAATTCAATTTTTCTCTTTTCACCGATGACTGTGTGACTCAGGTGCTATAGATATATAGATCAAGTGGTTCAAGAGACAAGGGCTTGCTTCACAACCGCCCATAAAACTGTTCTCAACCTCACCTTTCTTACCACCTACTTTCAACCTCCTCGACCCACACAATGTCCGGCTCAAATAGCAGTACGCGCAAATATATCTGGCTTATCCTCTACATTAACCATTCTCACAGACACCGTGCAACGACTTGGCGTCTTGCACGCGAAACTCTTTGGGTCCTATGCAGATTTAGACTATCCCACACAAGAAATTCACCCAATCACACCCGGCAGCCGTAATTTCTTATGTCTTGCTCTCAGTGTGTTTTCTTTTTCTTTTCCCTCTTTGTCTGAATGCTCATGAGGATAATATGACTGTTATAAGGCGTTCAGCCAGCGCCGAGTCCACCGATCAATTTAGGCCAAGGCACTGGTCCAACACCTGGTGATGCAAAAGTCAACGCTGCTGCCGATGCTATCAAGTTCCTCGAAAACCATTACGCAAAAGATATAAAAGAGAAGAAGATCATTTACTAATCCCCGCTTGACTGACGTCGGGTAGGAGCTAGCTCGCTTCCTGGCGACTTTCTCCCAAAAACGCGAAGATTCTTGCGGGTTGGACTGCACGAGGGCCTGCTTCAAGGGGTATTAACATCCTTAAGTGTTGAAAGATGGATCTCGTGCTTTCCACTGCCGCTGTCTCCTTCGTCTGATTGCTCCCTTCTAGACATTCATCTTTATTCTGTCTCTTCAGCCTCTTCATTCTCACATCCTACTCTTCACTTCCTTTCCCGGTGTTGTTCATATGTTACGTTTGGTATCGTTTGAGCCAGCGATACCTTTTTAGAGCTCGATTATACCCCCATACCCCTTATTTTTGTAGCAATATGGATAATATCCTGGGTGCTGTCGTACTTCCTCTTTTTTCATGTGCGAGGGCACCAAAGTTTTTGACATTCACTTACTTTACTCATTAATTCATATAGAGCTCGGAGATCTTATGGACTTTTTGTTGTCGCCCTTAGTTAGCATGCTTCAAATCGACTTCCCAAGGATTCCCACCCACACAGTTCAGTCTCAGCGTTGTCCTGCATTCATTGCGTGGTTACCAAGCAGCTGCGCAGAGCAAAGAAGCAGATGGGCCTGCGTTAATCTACAGCGCCAGGGTTCCCCTGCTTGGCCAAACGATACTTAACGCAGACCGTACAGCGGGTGCTTTCATCCCAAAACCAGGGAGTGACTTCCTGTTCGCGTTTGTCATACGCTTCCAATTTCACTCGTTTTGGCACTGTCATCCCGTGAGGATGCCCTTCCCGAGGGACGTGTTTCCGATGCAGAAGAGCAAAGCTCTGAAAGTTATGAGCAATTGAAAAATTTTCGACTGCCGGGTTCGGTTAAGTTACCCTGGGTCACCTCGCTGTAACAGCTGTCTAACCGTCGAGTGTCATATCATCAATCATCAATGATATTTCGACTTCTCACAGTTGTCCAATCGCCCACAATGACGAGGGGGGGACCGAGCTCAAGCTATCGCCATATCCCGAACCTCCAACGAATTCGAAGGGTGGCGACCTGGCCAGGCGCCTTGCATTCTCGGTATGGCATCAAATGGCTCGTTGATCTTGATCCCAGTCGGCCGTGCAGTGTGGCTTGTCGACGAAACACTTTCTCAACGCCCCCGGTCCACATCGTATTCTGCGGCGCGACAGCATCTACCGCAAGCCTCGATGATTCCACCAGGCGCGTTGATGTCCATAGTCATCTTTACAGCAACTTGTGTTTTCGTTTTGTAGAGGAGCGCCATCCCGTACAGCACCGCTATATGCCACGAATCATGATTGCAAATCCTAGATGGCCACTAGTGAAACGGTGATCATTCACCTGCCACTTGCGATTTTGCAAAGAGTTCGAGCCCACAAGCCTCTTCAATGAGATAGGAAGTCCAAACCTTTCTCCATAGCGTTCCACAAGTTGACGCTGAGCGCTAACCTTTACTGCAATTCACAGCAGCGACAGTTGAATGGTGTTGCTTCATGGAAATATAAAAGCACTAATGCCCATTAGCCGCTGAAACCCAAAACACCCCAATGCCCTTCCTTTCCCATTATCCAAATTTTCTTCAGCCCTATCCGCAATGACAAACGAGCCTTCGTCCTCACTGGTAGCCATTTCTCTACATCCTCTTTTTCCTACTGTCTAATGATTCTGTTTAGCGGATGCCCGTCTGCACTTGAACAACTACCCGCAAACCCTAAGATACAGCTCTGGTGTTCGCGAGACGAAGCTCACAAGAACAAACTAAGGGTCCACGCTCAGGCGAGATCCTCAAACCGAGATTAAGAGATCCGGTAATGCATGGTCAACGATAACCATTCGGTTCGGCCATTACCACCCCCATGAGCCTATGTCGACACCTTTACCTCCGGAGGTATCCAAACCATCTGCGAGAGCTTTGGTTGGTTTGGTCACGGCGGCGTCGGGACGAGTTCGACCTTCCAACAAGGCTCAGCGGGGCAATATCCTTCTGATGTCGGTGCTGTGGCGGGCGGAAACACCACACCCTGGCTGTTGCGCCCTCATAGCTGCACGACTCTTCACAGTATCATGAATGGAAGACGACGAGGAAGATGACGAAATGGAGCAAGTCGACGTCGACGAAGACCCTGAGCCAGAAATTTTCAGTGCTCCTGTACTCGACTCGTTTGCGGGCCACACCATCGGCAATCCCAAGCCTACCACATCATCCGCACCAACCTTCATGGTACCCCCGATACCTCCGATTCCCCCTCCAATACCTCCCGATTGGACTACCAGCTCCAGGTCAATGAGGCACGGATGCTCAAGGTAATGGAACGAGAAGGAGCAGCTTTTCTAAAGTTCCTGGAGGACTGCTCCGGAAGGAGGGGAGACGGGAGACTGGTTTAGGTTCCGTCCGAACATAGCGCCCCGAACGGAGCTACGGGGAATTCTCCCCTTTCATTGAATCCAAGAATACTGGTAATGGGACCCTTTTCAAACTGCTGGTGTGTAGATTCATTTTTATTTTACGGTATAACCCTAATTGTTCTGAGTAGTGTTGTTAAGACGACTCAAATTGCTGTATAATCCACATCGCCGTTGAATGTGACACTCTTTTCCCCTTCAACGATTTGAAGAATATTGTGACAGAAGGTGTGGATGTGGTGCGTTTAAATACTCTCTCAATCTTGGGTTGCCAAAACCTATCGACAAATGGCTTCCCAAGGTAGGCATTGGGTTTTTGAGTCCAGCAGCTTATTAACCGCTTGAACAACAGACTTCATGACCATGCTCAACGAACGGAAACAAGCGTTGTTCGGCGAGACCGCCGAAATTGTTTACACTTACGCGGAACTCAAGACCTCCGATCCTCGCTGGCAAGTCCTTGTTGCATGTGCGTTTGTTTCTTCTTTAGCCTTCACATAAGCTTGACAATGTGAAGGTAAACCGGCCTCAGGTCAAGGCGACTCTCAGAACCTGGGCACGGGCACAGGCCAAACCAAAGAGGAAGCCAAGAAAAATGGCGCGCAAGCAGCCCTTGAATACCTCTCGAAGTCGTACGCCGATGACATTGAAGAAATGGATTAGTGATCCAGAGGCTGACTTTATTCTAGGAAATAGCCCTTGGTCATAGCTCCTTGCTTTTTATATGCTTTTCCCCTTCATCCTATCCAGAACAGTGATTTGTACCCTCCATTTTTGGAAAGTCCCGTCTGGGTATTTTTCACTAATAAGGGTTGCATTTCCTATTCGTTTTTTTTCGCATTTATTTCTTTCTTTTCTTGCTTTCATCTTTCGCACAGACCGTACGAACAGGTGCCGTGGTCCCTGATAAGAGTCCATTAGCTCTTGTTTAGGGTCACCCCCTGTTCGCTTTCGTCAGACGCTTCCACGTCTTTTCTTACTTTCATCCTTCGTTTTACTTGTAGAGTTATCGCAGACGGTGCGAGCGGGTACTCTTTCCCAAGTACCCATTTCTAGCTTGCACAAATCTGTCTTCATGACGGATTTTCGGGTTTCACCGACGTCATTACAAAATCGAGCGCCGCTTCCTCTGGTAGCTGCTATCTCACTGGTTCCGGTTCAGGATTTAGATTTAGAGTTCCTGTACTGTTCCCGAAAAATTTTACAACGTTTTGCCTTTCTCGCTGACCCCGAGCTGTAGTTTGAAATCGTCTGGAAGACATACAACAGTAACTCAAGATCGTTCCGCAGCTTTCCTGAAAGATAGCGAGACCCTTCCGAAGACAGATTCTGTGGTTCCGAAACTATCAAACAAGAGCAAATGCTGAGCGCTCAGCTCCAACGAAAAATTTCCATCTATCGAACAGCACTAATAACTACGTCAACAATCGCAGACCGTAATTTGGGTCACTGTGGCCTTGTACTAGTAGCGGCACGCTGCGTGTCGAAACCATCATATCATGTTCGCAGAAATTCTCACTGCTGTCGATAGCTTGGGGTTTTCCGGCCTCTAATGGCGGTGACGTTGGCAATGATGTAGCGCCAAGAATGGATATTCTGCTGAGATCATTCGACTCTTGATTATTCCCTTCAGCTTCCACTTCCCCATCTCAGCCTCGCAGCTGTGTCCTCCACCTCCGCGAAACACATTGTCGATCACGCCCAGGGTGTTCATCCTGTCCCGCATGGCACCATCCGCCACAAATCTCAATGATTCCGCCAGATGTACATCATAGTTACAGCAAACATCACCACGGTTACCAGTTAGCGTCGCCAGAGCTATGCGATTTAGATTCCGGTGTGTATGAGTCACGGTCAATATGTGCGCCGATCACAAGTAAATCCTGTTCAAACGATGATCTCTAGTAACATTTCCCTGTAATCAGCAGAGAGTCGGGCCCCTCAAGCACTCAAGGAGATAAAATATCCGACCTCTTTTCTCCATAGAACCTTTTTTTTTATCACGGACGTTCTCCGAGTCATCACGTTTGAGGTTTAGGGCTGAACACCCTTTCCACTGCATGCAGTACACTTACAGCGAATGGTGTTACTTGGAACGAGTTGGCCCCACTATAAGAGGGCCAGCTCACCGTTTTAGCCATCTCTATTCCATTATTCGTTTTCCACCTTTCCTTTCGCATCTCTGCAAGAATGTCAGCCCGACCTAGTAGCGGTGAGCATAGATTATCTTTCTTCTTGCCCTTATAATGATTGGCCATGTTGAGCAGGTTCCCGCCTGCGGCTCAATAATGCCATCCAACAACTCTTTGGCTCATATTCGACGTGGGATATCAAGGACGAAATCCAACGTGACAACAACGGTTATCAGATATACGAATGCCGAGTTTTTAGTGAGCCTTTTCCTATCTTTTCTTTTTTCTTCTTCTTTCACGTCCGGGTTGGTAACAAATTTCTTCTTACACTTGCTATACAGTACAGGGGAAAATCATGTCCAGAGAATACGGTTACAGTCTTGAAGCAGCTCAAAAGAAAGCCTTCGATTCTGCATATGACGAACTCGACAGGCAATATCCAGGGATCCTCTCCTCGCAAGCTTGAGGAGGGCACTCTTTTCTTCTCTCTTCTATGCCCTGCACACCCGGACTCGATTGCCGCGAGACCAACCTGAAGCCTTCGTCACCGACGGGCGAAGGTGTGGCTCGGGTAATTTGAGTTTGGTGCTGTGGGCAACACCTCTTCTGAGCTTCACTGGTGTAACTTGTATGCCAAGTCAACTGCATGCAATTTATACTAGCTGAACGAGTTGACGATTCCGACGGATTGTCGAGTCACGCTGGAGTTGAAAGCATCGTTCTCCCTCCCCCCTCCCCCTTAAATGCCGACCGTCCAATGACGGTACTAGACTTTTAATTATTTAGTGGACGCACCGTACATAGATCCTTCTCTCTATCCTATCTTGATAATTGATACCCTTCCCGTTTCTGAGACCTTTCTCGTGTGATGATGGAGAGTGGATATAGGCCGTTGATCGTAATTGCAACCGATAATTGAGGAAATCTGGAAAAGCGGTTGCCCTAAATATCCTTTACGGTGAACGCGCAGTCGAGATGAGTGATAATCATCTAAGCAAGACTCGGGCACTGTGAGACGATTTCCTTACGATGCTTTTACCAGTCTCGGGCTTCAAACTTCAGGAAAATACTTTGACAGCCTTCCATTGACTTGCGAATGAATGAACGTTCTGGGGCATTTTGACTCGGGTACATACTACAGCAGTTCGCGTGTGTGTGCGCATGTGTTCTGCGCGGCATTTACAGGAACGACCAATCCGACCGGCAAATACCGTGCCACCCGCTCGCGCCGTCAGTTCGGTTCTGTGGTTCTCGAATCGTTCTGTCCTCACACCTACTTGTCGACATCCCGCTCGACTGTTTTCCTTCCTCCGTCTAACCGGCTGCGAATGCAACAATAGTCAAAACGCCTTGGATTTGCCGTGCAAAGCGCTGGCCTCTTCCACCAGGTAGGATCTAAAGCCACGAGGCCACCATTCCCCGCCCGCTCAAGATCTGCAATGTCGTCCGCCTCCGCAAAACGCACACCCTGTCCCGAATGGCAGCATCAACTCTATGACTCAATGATACCGCCAGATGCACATCATCTTTTACAGCAAACATCACCACGATTGCCGGTTACCGTCGCAAGGCTATGTGATTTAAATTTCGGTATGTGCTCGCCGTATATGTCACTACAGTCAACTGATATGTGCGCCGATCACAATGTTATGAATGTAAATCTCAAACGATGATCTTCGGTACCATTCGCCTGGCCCTTCAACCACTCAAGGAGATACGAAATGCAACGCCTTTGCTTCATAGAGCTTTTTTTTTTTGTCAGGGCTCGACTCGGAGAACGTACTGTGATGACCCTCAAACGTGATACTTTCCGTTCCACTGCATTTCACAGCGAAACAGCTAGATGTTTGAAAAGGTTGAGCCCTTAGCAGCTATAAAATGCCACCCACATCCCTCATCCCACATCCCTCATCCCACATCCCTCATCCCACATCCCTCATCTACACAGTTCAACTACCCTTCCGCCTTGCAATGTCAGACCGACCTGTGCTCATCGATCGTAGGTATCCCCTTACCTCATCTCTTTCCTGCTGTTTAATGACCCTGATTAGAGGACCCCCCTCTGTATCTGAACAATACCCTCCAACGCCTGTATGGCGACTACGCGCCCATCGTTCAACTATTCGAAGATTTTAACCGAATCAACTTTCAATGGGAATGCCAAATTCATAGTGAGTTTGTTTCCATCTCCGCTTATCATTCCACTCCCTTCTTCGGCAGCTAATGGATCTCTTCCCGCCCCTCGCACCCTGATCAGTCAATGACAGGTTCATCGCCCAGGCATTCGACCCCCGAGACCGGAATAACGCTCGCCGGCAGGCATACATTCAAGCCATTAACGAACTCGCAAGGCAGTATCCGGAAGTTCCCTTCCCGCGCAGAAGAGCTTAGATTCCTCCCCTCTCTTGTGTACTCTGCACACTCGTACTCGATTTCCGCGACCCGCCTGAATGCCCTAGACCCCACGGGCGGCAGGTGTGGCTCGGGTGAATCGGAGTTTGAGCACTGCTGTCGAGTACAAAAACCGCTCTTCGCTAGTGCAGCTTGCATGCTCTGCCAACAGCACGCGAGGTTCACTGGTGAAGGAACTCTTGTTTATCGGACATGTTTATAGCTAGACTATGTACACTAATTCCCCATGGCAGTCGATGGTGCGTGCGCCCGACGAGAGCCATTAATGTAATATGCGATGAACGTCAAACGTTCATGCTTTCTCCCCCACTTTCTTAATAATTGGTTCACTTAGCATTTCGAAGACCTTCTCGTGATGGATAGTGGCTCGCGGAGTTCTGAGTATAGGCTGCCGATCTCAACTGCGGCCGATATTGAGGATATTGAGATTGGAAAGCGGTTGCCCTAAAAGGGAGTGGCATGCTTGACGGTGACTCGACGGTGACTCGACCAAGCTAATCATCTGAGCGCAAAACTTACGCTCTGTGATCATTTTCCTTACGACGGTTTTACTAGTCGATCTTGTAACTAAACGTTAGAATACCGGCCGGTGTGCGGGGGTAGCATGGTCAAGATTAATATTTACCGGTAGTCCTCATGGTCAGTAAGGCAACCTCGCTGCGCTTCGTTGCTTCTTCGACATCTTCGAGTACGGCCGATGAGCCGCGAGATAATTAGAGCACCCCGTTGAGAAAATCAGNAAAAAATGTTATATTTAGAAAGTCGAAGGACATGCCACCGATGGCTTCCCTTGAGAACTCGCTGAGCCCTTGGGAGGATCGCAAGGCATGTGTTACAAAGGACACTCCCTTTGTGTATGCTTCAGGAAGAAGACTGACTCCCGTCATAATGGCTCGGATGGTGGTGGAGCTAGAAGCTATAGTAGTCGAGCAGAGGCCATAGTATTTGATCAACTCACCAGTACGGTGATTAGTGGCAAGGAACCCTTGAGTCCATGTCCGAGGAAAAGCCAGCTCCAAATCCAGAAGGACAACCGTTTCGGACTGCAACGCGCGGGCCCCGCCTTGCGTCGACAAATCGCCTTAACGGTGCTTGACCGAGAGACTCCCACTTAGCTTTCTTCCTCCCCGTCCCAGTATAAAGGACCTGAGACATCTATATTTGAAGGGCAGGATACCGTCCTGCCCTTCGCCCCCGAGGGTGCTACGATGAAATCCTTCACCTTCCGTGCACTCATCGCCGCCGCATGCGTTTACGTTGTGACCGGCCATCCGATCGAGCACAACTCGACCGTCGGTAACCGCGCGGTCCAAGCCAACGCACCCCCGAACTGCTTTCCGGCCGTTGGGTTCAAGATGCCCAGCTCGGTCCCTTCGTCATTGAACAACTGGTGGTGTGATTATAGCACCGAGTACGCCTTTGTGGGTTTTAGCTATGAAATTAGTGCTTGTGAGTTTCACCAACTTTTGCTATCCCGTACGTTGATACTGAATGTTCGTTGCAGGTCAAAGTGTCGACACACTGCGTCGAGACTTCACAGATATCAGGAGTAGATTCAAAGGTCGATATGTACGCCTTTATGGCGTCTGCGAGAGTAACCCCAACCATTAGTTTGTGCATGCCTTTTATCACGGAAATGAAATTACTTACCCGCTTCTAGCAATAATGTTATAGAGGCAGCCTGGTCTGCTGGGATCGGCGTTCACGCTTTAATATGGGTAAGTACCTATAACTAAGGTCATTGAATTTGCGACATATATTCTCTCTGGCAGTTCGGTTTCGATGGCACAGACATTTATAAGAGTCGCCGTGATGCACTCTTCAATATTTTAAAGACGAACTCCAAAGCCAAGTTCGTAACGCGGGTTGTTCAATTCGGCTCCGAACCTCTGTACGATTGGGCCATATACCCAGGAGACCTCGCGAACGAGGTAAAGGCAGCGAAGGCGGCGCTTTCGGGTGTCGGAATACCGATCACAGTAAGTGAGATGGCTTACGGATACCAACTAGTAAGTAAGGATCGGAATCATGAACAGGAAATTTGCTGACCATCGCCACAGCAGAAAGACGACGGTTCTATGGATGTTCTCAAAGCAGAGGATTTCGTTGATGCGCACATGTTGCCGTTCTTCTCCCAACAAGCCTCTACTGGTAGGTTTCCCGAGTCAAGTGTGCTGTACCGGAATTGAGTTCCTGGCGTGTTCAATACTAGCGAAAAATTCGTGGCCAATCGTCATGAACGATCTGAACTGGTTCTTAAGCAACGCCGGTGGAAAAAAGATCTATCTCAGTCAGGCGAGTANTTTTTCGCCATTAGCTTTCATTGGGATATCTAAAGACCTACCAAAAAAAATTATTTAGAATGGATGGCCTTCCGTGACGTCTTCAGGAGTTCAGCCTAACAGCCCTAACGCTGTAGCGAATGTGCAGAACGAACAGGTAAGGGTTTCAGCATTACATTCTTGGAAAAAAAAAAAAAGATTCTAGAAGAAGCTGTATACTCACAATCAAGCAACCAACAGGATTACTACGATCTCTTGGACTCGCACTGCGGTGACTTCAAGTCCATGAAAGGCGGTGGCGTCGGGTGGTTTGCCCACATTTACTCGGATAACCAGGAGCCTGGATACGGGATCTATGGCACAAATGGACAATTGAAAATCCGGTTTAGCCCAAAGACCTCGTGCTGATGCACAACTGTTGCGGAAAGCATTGTATTTCGCCTATCGCAATGAATGCGCACAGGAATTCATTGATGTAATGATTAGAAAATTTAATGCGGATGCTAGAAACCTACAACCAGTGTGAATATCTCCGGTGAAACGATGGGAGAGGAGGAAGGGCACACCAATTCGGACTGTTCTTTGAGCCCCTTCAGAAAGAAAGGAGAAATCNTTTTTTTTTTTAATTAGCCATCTGCTGCCAAATTGTCGGTAGATCCCCCGCTAATTTTGAAACACTACCTTGCGGCGGTATGATATTAAATCTCCCAACCGGAGCACGGCCGTCACGGGCGAAAATGCAAAAGAAGCAGGTCTTGTTCCTTCTGAAGGTTCGTGTTTCAGTGGGACGCTGGCGGATTAAGAGGCGCTCACTAGTCATGGCATCTGTAAATTGCTTTCATTGAAAAGCGTCAGTCCTTGCATAGCTTTCTAGATAGCCGCCCAGGTGGATGTCGATAGAAGTGACGGGTTGCTCTCCGAGACGGGTTTCCATGGCACAGAGAGGCTGTTCGCTCCGGTTTCTTTCAAGCCGTCTCCAGATAGACTGGTGACTCGGAGAATAAGGGTCCATGGAGGGTGGGGAGGATTCTCGAATCTCCGCTTGCTCATAGAGCGTCTGCCAGCGATAGGCCCAGTCTCCAGACACGAGCAACCGAAGATAGGATATGCAACCCAGGATAATAATTAGTCGAATATTCCAACCGTAGACCAAGGACAAGGGGAGTTGAGTTGAGAGATTAGCGGGGCGCACTCAGTGGTGGGCGTCGACGAGAGTGGTCATTCAAACTCCGCGGCCTTTCTCTCCACCCACCACCACCACCATGGCCTCTTCATCTCGAGCCCTCAACGCCATCCTACCCCAAATTTCTACATCACCCTACGAGGCGCACCAAAAAGCACGTACATTCGCATCCAGATACGTCAAATCAGGTCAACATGACACCGCGATCGACGTTCTCTTCCAAAGTGCCCGAGACCTATTAAAGAATAACCAGCCAGGCAGTGGGGTAGATCTGGCTGGATTCATGCTGGATGTGTATGATACTAAGGGAGAGAGTGTCACGGCTGAAAGCAGGGGTACGTCTTTGTTCCGGTCGGTCGTTGGTATTGGTGTTTGATTCATGGATGGTCAGGAAGATTGACGCAGCTGATTGCGTTGACGGGCCCCGAGGGTGGCTGGAGGAAGACCTTGATCGACAAGGGGATCGCGTACGTCCTTCTTTCCTCCCTCGACTCCCGTTCTTTGGCTGAGTGTTGCATAGATGGTCAGCCAAATTCGGCGAACACCCTGCAGGAGATCCTGACCTCCTTTACTACGTCGGTGAACTGCTGTACAAAGGTACGTTGGCAGCCTATCATATTGGGGAACGTTATCTGATATCTTGGGTCATAGAGGGTCTCCTGGATGCTGCAGAACAGCACCTACTCTCATCCGGGACTCGCGACAGTGCCAGACTGCTTGCAGATGTATTCTTGCAATGGGCAGGCGCTGGTCCTGGCTTCGGTCTGTTCGCGATTCGGGGTGTCATTCCGTTCGTACAATCGATCCATTGACCCTATCCCTTCTAACCCGGTCACAATCTTGATCGACCTCTGATGGAAAACAGATACCTCCAAAACGGCAACATCCTCGCGGCAAAGAGCTTCATCAAACAGTTCGTCAAAGGCCTGCCATCATCCCTCACCTCCAGTGCGGTTTCAGTACCAGTTGGTGGCGAGGGCTCGGATGAGGTCCTGATGACCGCAGAGTCCTTCGTCAACTTCTCGCAACTGGCAGTGGCGACGTGCCAACGCGCCAATGGGGACAAGAGCAAGGTGCCCAGAGAATGTTGGGTTCGTCTGTGTGGTACATATCAGAGTAAAGGCGGGCCACTTGCGTTACCAGAAGTCAGAAAGGTATGTGTGCATCACTGTCGTTGTGTGGATTGGTTTGGTCTAATGTCTCTTGCGGGGTTAGGCGCTGAACGAAATTGCAACTCTCTTCTTCGCGATCCCACCACCAAGATCGGCACCCGCCAACCCATTTGGTGATATAATGTCTTCGTTCCTCGGGGGTGGTCCCTCTGAAGCAGCACCCCGGCGCACACTGACCCCAGCTTCGAGCGGCGGCGGCGCAGCAGGATTGGACTAACAATAATGGTAATCCACAGACAGGGTTATTTTTCGTACTCATACACTGGGTTGGCGAGATGTAAGATTAGATTGAATTGACTGCAATCTTATTGATTCTTGGTATTGGTGATATCTATACTATGGTATACTGTAGGCAAGCCAGGCTTCTTGGAACGTTTGGTCCCCTCCAATCCATCCACTGACAAAGTTCGCGACGAGGGTTTTGGCGCCCCACCCAAGCACAATGATTGAGGTGGTAAAGATAGGCTGGATGTCGTCTAGGATGACTGAAATAGGAGCGACGACAGGGTCAGAGATCGTCTAGGCGTTGCTGCACGTAGAAGCATGTGAGACTTACCACGAAGTCCAAAGCCCGCCGACATCCCTCCAAGTACATTCCTCACAAGCCACTCTCTATCTAGCTTATCATCGTCCAACAACTGGAAAGCCCAATACGCAAGTTCGTTGTTAGGTAGAACCTTATCAACCCACGAAGGTAAAGGTTGGCTTGTTGGCGGCGGTTTGGACGACGATGCAGGTAGCCAGATCGTCAGAAGCAATAGCAAGAAGTACTTGGTCAGGGAAGAATAGAAGAGGGTGAGTGGGATCAAGGATAGTCGGAATTCTTGGCGCACAGCGGAAGGAGTGCGTGATTGGGTCCTCCAGGTTTGGAGCCAGTCGACGAGTTTGAGGAGGCAGTAGGACACGAACATGATGCCGAGGTGGAATGCCAGAGTTTCTAGTAAGAGACGACAATGGGATAGAATTCCAGTATGGGGCAGGGAATGGGTGCGTACCTGCTACTGTACCCGCTAGGATGCGGCCGAATGCTTTCAGCATGTCTGCTGTCCAGATTATGGGGTCAGAGGACGATGTGGGGTCTGCCAGGGTGAGCGGTGAGCAAAGCCATTTCATCCAGGCAAAACCTGGCAGAAAGCTCACTGAGATAACTCCAACGAATAACTGCGAAGAGATGATTAGACTAGAGAGACCTTTGAATGTTCAAGCTCACGTACATGCATCGAGGAACACAAGGCTGGGTCCGAGTTTCGCGATGAGCAGCCAGCGTCTCTGAAAATACAAAATCCTCTCAGTTAGACGGCCCAAATGACTACGACCAACACACCTGCTCTTTAGCATCATATTTGCTGCTCTCTTGCTTGGCAGCCTTTTCCTGTTCCTTCTGTTCACCCTGTCCAAGCTTCCTGGGCTCTGTACCGCGGTTATACAACAAGTGTCGGTAGACGCCCGGCTTGAGTAGAATGAGGTCGATGAACAGCGTCAACGCGTCAAACTCGACGTAGGGGTCAACAAAAGCTTTGCAGTTCGACTATGTAATTCCGGTTGTTTTCGGTTTCGTTTCTTTGGGAAGGGTAGACGGGGAAGGACTTACGCATTGTTCGAGCCGAAGATTGTACTCGGATTCATAGGTGGTGTAGAGGTACTCGGTTGAGTGTGTGCAGGTTGTACAGATGGGCATTTCAACGAATCATGCTTGCAGGTATTCCAAAGCGGTTTCGGAGAATTCGAGCTCGCTGTCGATGATGGTGGTGAGCAAGCTTGAGCAAGACGGCTGCGAGTTGGTCCCACGCTTGTCCTCTTCAGCCCCCTCTCTTCCTCTTCACCACCATTTGCTCTATGGGCAGGCAACCCTCAGTCTATATCTCCTTCACAATGCCATGCAAGGCAGCGGTGACTGATAACGAAACCCTTTCCAAATCTATTCTCTGCGAACAAGCTTCAAGCTTCACAAACGTAGCTTCCCAATTGTCATTGACGTCTGAATTCCTTTCAACCCTCACGACGTCATCGTCGTTGAAAGAAATCGGGCTCGATTCAACTGGAGCCAGTTAGGGGTACCACGAACACCGAGAGAGAGCCTCTCTCTGACTCGACTATGAAACGCAGATGAATAACAAAGAGAGTAGCCACTCGGCCTGCGCAGGAAACCAGGAGAAAGTGTGCGCGGCGGGGGTGTGGCATGGACAACGACAACTCAACCTAACACTTCATCATACGATTGAAACGGCGACTAGGTCCAACCTCCTATGAGGAGTGGCCATTTCTATCGTGCCTGCGAGTATCCAGTCCCAGTCCCAATCCCAATGATACCATGATCCGACTCCCCGACATTCTTTCCCTCTTAACCTGGGCGTATACCCAAATATCGTCGAAAATGCCCATCCCAGACACTATCGCTTTGCTTTGCCAGAGCATTACGGTCTTTCACCTGGGCCCGTTGTCGTCGTATCTTCGTACCGGGAAAGAAGAGGACTCGGAGGATAGGTCTGCTATGTCTGCTCCCGGCGGAGAGGAAGGTGCACTCGATCCCATTGACAGTAAGTTGACGTTCCCTCTCGCTCAGCAATTAATTGACTCGGACGTAGACGAAACCATACCGGAGCAACCGTCTCCATCGTCTAGTAGCAGCTCGTCGTCGTCGTCCTCAACTGATGGCATTTCAATGGCGTCCAGCGCTACTCAAGATTCAGACACCGCCGCCTCGCCATCTTCCATGACCCATATTCCCCTATCCGATCTCAAGGACGTCGAGTGTTCTCCCAGCGCTATTAATCAGGGCACGGACATGCTGGACGCACTCCCAGCCCCTTCTGTCGCGAGCATTAGCCCTCCCGACGAACCCGTTCTTGGCGAGCCTGTCTTCAGGCCTCCCGAATCCTCTACCCCTCTCAAATCCAATTCTGTCGCCACCTGTACCACGACCACGACCTCGAACATCCCTCAGCTGGCTCTCAATGGAATGAGGAGAAAGCGCGTATACCCCAAACCCACATTCTGCCCGTTCTTTTCAACCTCGGGGACCGAGGACTCTGATACGACGAAAGAGCTCTGGAGAAAGCGCATCGACCTCGCTCGGAGAGAGGACCGTACTACCGCTCGCACTACGATGGAAGACGTCGAGCTTAAACGCAAAGCCAGTTTCATCCAGCGTATGCCCTTTATCGAAGGTGTTCAGTGGGGGCTCCCGTCCGAATTCGACCAGTACCTCTTTATTATGGGATTGCAGGCTGCCGAAGAGGCGAGGGAGGCCGAGGCCGGTAGACGATATGGCGCAGGGAATGGGGATGATAGTCCCGTTAGTGATATTAGCGACGAGGAAGGATTTGAAGAAGAGGACGAGGAGGATGGGGGTGATTACACTCAAGAAGATAACGCTGTATATGCGGGCGACGACGATAGGTTGACGGCCTATTATGGACGTGCCATGCCGAAGCCGATGAGGTACAGTGGGGCGAATGCTACCCAGTTGCCCATCGCCCAGCCTGTTTTCAGGGAGGACGGAGGAGCCGTTCGTGGTCTCGTTCCGGGCCCTCAGTTCGAGGACGAAGACGAGGATGATAGAAGAGCTGGCCCGATGGACAGTGTTAATGGTGCGATATATTTTTGAAGGGAAGGGGAAGAAAGGTTGATTATACCCTGGCCCGTATGGCTCGAATATCTATCTATCCTATCTATCTATCATACTGTGTCTGTTAGGTCCTTAATTTTTGTATGTATCGTTAGCATCTTGCCGCTATTCAATTGTCTGTTATGAATTTAGATACGGTTTCCAAGAACTCATGAGGCCTAGTAGTGTAAGAGAGGAATTCAGTCAGGAAGAGAGTTACGCGTCGGAGGGAAAATAGAGTTCTTACTTTTCAGCGTGAACTGTAGGAATATAGGAAGAACGTCAACTACTGGTTCATATATAGAAGGGGACGAAGGCGACTTACCCCAATGACCAGTGTCCAACTCTTCAAGCTGGACGTTCGGGAAAAATTCCCGGATACTTGGCAAGTTTTTCTCCCTGATGTAGCTGCAGACAGATGAGTAAATCGAACTAAAACACATTACAAGAAAAGGCTCAACGTACGGGCTCTTTGACCCTTTCACGAACAAAGTCTTCCCCTCCCATGAACGTTCGCCAGGAACGAACGGGAAATCCACAATGTTTGGTACGTTTCTCTTGAAAATGTCCAGGGGGACAGTAAACTTTGCGCGCGGGTCGTCTCGGTGGAAGGGGAGGAGGTTGGTGAGGAGGAACCCTTGGACTCCTGGATCCTGTTGGAAGATGCGCAATTGTCGGCATTCCGTCGAACACCACGACAGGATCTGAGAAACACACCTTTTCAACGCGCGCCAAATATTCCGTCGCCTCCTTCCTCGTCTTCAAACCCAAATCTTCAATTTCCTTGAGGGTATCGATGTATAGCGAGAACTCTTTCGAAAGCCGAGCTTTCACAGGAGAGATGTCGACGACGACTAGCTTGCTGAGTATGTCGTTGGGTTTTTCGTGTCCTGCAGCCAATGCCATTGCCATTGCAACTTTTCCTCCCCTGCGTCAGCGTGAATGAGCGAATTGTAGTAAGAGCCACCCGGAGAGNAAAAAATGGTGAATAACCTACATTGAGTGCCCGATTACAGAGACATCTGAGAGATGGTGCTGTTGCACGAAATGCCAGACGTCTTCAGCCATAGCTGTGTACGTCATAGGTTCTGTGTGTGGGGACGTTCCATGGTTCCGGAGGTCCTGCAGAGAGCTGAGGTGAGGACCCGGAATTGAGAAGATGTGGCCATGTTCGCTCACCAACGCGTATACAGGTCGATTCAACTTTTGCATTAGCGCCTTGGTTAATCCGCCCCAGTTCCGCTTCGATCCACTGGAGAACGAGCAAGCAAAAGATCGCCAGACGTCAGGAACTCAGTGTGTTGGCCAAGAGTTCTGTCCTTACAAGAAGCCGTGAAGGATGACGACAGCACTCTGCTTTCCATCGCTTTCTGGAGGCGTCTGAACGGTATGGTGCAATTTAATGGGTCCCTGGCCTGTCGAATACAACCGCACTGCGATGGCTGCCTTTATGATATAGCTGGTCAGTCACCGGTATCGGAGTGGGCGAAAAACCTTACGCGTTTTGTGAGGTTGCAGAGACCGCAGCCTCCCGGGAACGTACCGCGGACATCTCAACACAGTCGATAGCATGGAAGAAGAAAAAGACAGAGAGCAGAGTAGGGCGACTGCTCCGATGACGACAATTCCGGGATGATGGCGGGTCAAAAAGAAAAAAAGTGAAGTAGCCCACCGCGAGGGTCGAACTCGCAGCCTTCAGATACACCCACGCTCTTGTGTAAGAGTCTGACGCTCTATCCGATTGAGCTAGGCGGGCGTTGCAGGGAGAGGGAACGTGGCCATTCCGTTCGGTTTGTTCTCCTGTTACAGCCTCGGAAAACTACCCCGAGACTCTCTTCCGTTCTGACACTGTGACAGTGTTCATGACTTGGAGGAACAAAATTCTCTCCAACGCTCGGGCCTTTTCAAGGTCTGCCCACCCAACACAACACAACGTCCCTCTATCCTTCACGTCCATAGGAGAAGGACCAGGAAATCCCTTGGTCATTTTGCATGGACTATTGTGTGTTCTGTCCTTCTTACTCGCCGAATGAAGGCTGACCCAAAACCGGATTATAGTGGCTCTAAACGTAACTGGAAGTCTCTGACCAAGGCCTTTCACCGTGCCTTGGGTGACCGACCTATTTACACGCTCGACCTAAGAAACCATGGCGCGTCTCCCCATGCCCGACCACACACCTACGAAGTTATGGCTCAAGATGTTGGGCACTTCATCCAGGAGAAAGGGCTGAAGAACGTCTCGCTTCTCGGGCATTCTATGTTCGTCGCAGATTATTATTTGTGCGCCCCGAGGTTCTAGCTGACCAGGCAGGGGAGGAAAGACTGCGATGACTCTGGCTCTGTCCCTCGCTGCAGCTGGGAAAGGTGACCTCCTGTCACACTTGATTGTCGTGGACATGGCGCCTACCAGACTGCCTATTGATAAACGAATGAGCGAATACATCACCGCTATGCATACTATCAACTCGATGCCTCGAGGTATGATCAGGACACTTGCGGATGCGGACCGAGCCCTCACGTCTTTCGAACCCGTACGTCTACCGCGTCCAGTTTTTCCCTCAAAGCTACCAACGACCTCATACGCCGAAATCATCATAGGATGCCTCTATCCGGCAATTTCTCTTGACGAATTTGGTGCTGCCTAGCCATTCTCGGATACACGGTTCGCACCACCAGGAAAAGGCGCGGTACCCCTTGCCTTTAGACGTGCTGGGTGAATCGATACCCGGCCTGGAAGAATTTCCGTACGATTACTTGTCCCGGAAACGACCCGTCTGGGATGGGCCGACATGCGTCATCGCAGGTCGTCGAAGCGAGTACGTGCTCTTTTTGGTTACCTTCCGTCCACAGCAGCTCACGGCTTTCTAGGTATCCTGTTCTAGATCACGTAGACGCCTTCAAGGCCTTTTTTCCGAATACAAGTTATCATTCATTGGATACTGGTCATTGGGGTATGTTTTGGCTTTTCCTGGTCGAATGTATCGCTCATACAGGTTCTTAGTGCAAGCAGAGCGCCCTATGGAGTTTCTGAAAATTGTAGTCGATTTCTTGAAATCAAACTGAGCATGCCGACCAGCATTGGATATCCTAGCCGGTAAAGCTAGCAAGGTTATTATGGGAATGCTGAGCTCTAGTTAATAGTCGGACAGTTCTCCTTTTTGACGGCTGCTCGACGATGTCAATTTCAATATATACCAAGTATATAATAAGATTAGAGCATGGTAGTAGGTGTGGCGTCGTTGAATGGGTTGACTACACTATGCAATGGAGGAATCGAGCCAATTTCGGGATGCTTCTCGCACAGCTGTGTAAACGCAGTAGCGAATGATTACGAGCGACAATTTTCCCCGTGGAAGGCGAGCGCCGTTGACTAACGCAGAATCCCAACCCTTCACGTTTAGCTGGCAATTGGTGGTAGGGGATCTTCGTGCTATCAGAATTCAGCTCTCTGAATGCTGTGCTCTGGGCTGGAAGCGAAACANTTTTTTACTTTGCTGCCGATCGCAAAGCGTCACTGTGCGCGCAAAAAAAAGGGTGTAAACTCATAGGTTGCTGAGTGAAGTTGGACTTACGGATGCTGCTTAAAAATTCAACTATGTCTTCCGAGCTTAGGCGACGACGGACGAGGAATTTGGCCATGTACCAGCAAGACGCAGCTGTTTGCAACTCGTCGAGGATCTCGTATTCCTTGGGCAGGAGCTTCTCCCTGACTCGGAGCTCGCGAATGTCGTCCACACGATATCGATATGACAAGGCTATCTGTGAAGGTGAGATGCATCAGTCTTCCCTTTGTGTGAGTATGAGTAAGCCCCGTTGGCGCATCAATTCGGTGGTGCACGAGTCCTTCGATGAAGGTGTGGTAGCGTGGAACCAAGATGTCTACGTTCGAGGATGGGAGAGGAGGGACGAGCGATTGGAAAAGTTCCTTGTCGATGGCGTCTAGACCGCATTAGGACTGAGGAAGCAGCAGGATGTGATGAGGGGTGCAGTAGGGAACTTGCTCAACCGATGAGCTGAGTCTAAATGCACCGTAATGTCTGAGGTGGATGAATTTGGGGAAACATGGGACTCCAGTGTGATTCCCAATGAAGTCGCAGTACCTCTGGGGATCAGAAGGCGTTCCAGGCACATATGAACCTTTCATCAGGAGAATGGAGGATTGTTTGGAGGTACGAAGAGACAGGGACGCCATGGCCAAAGTGCAGAGCATCTTCGCCCCATAGAATGCACGGGATTCCTTGGGCTGTCAAATCGCGCAGGGAGAAAAGTCTCTCGTGCTGATCCTCTGGGGGATCGCAAGCGGGTTCGTCGGGTTCGTATCCACAGACCAGGTCCATCGTTCCGCAGGGAAAGGCAAAAGACTAATATCGACACAGCCACCTAGTTATCTTAATTAATTCCGGGTGTTTGGCTTTGTATGTATTACAATTGTAGTTCCAGATTCCGGGGTGAATATGTTGGGCGGTCACTCGCAGCGTTTGTACTTATTTCTAGCTTGAACGTTATCACCACCTGGCATCTGGTGCGTGCGTTGCACACCATTTCCGTGTTAGCACAAGGCTGTCGGCTGGCCCGCAGTTCCTGCTTCATACACTAGCTCAGTCACTCTCCCTCTGGCATATTGTCCGTGAGTACTCTCTTCCCGTGCTGGGGGTGCGTTTTTGACTGTCGAGTTAGTCCTTCCTACTTGGGCAGTCACCCAATCACAATTGGACATCCCCACACCTCTATTGAACCATCGATATTCCCATGATACCATACCTTCGAAGGGCAAGCTTCAGCAGTGGTGTCTTCCTCTTATTCCTCGTATCCCAGGGTGGCCATGGGAGGTCGAGGCATGAAGAAACTCGGGCATCGGTCGTTTCGGTGAAGCCTGCAGCCGCCCCCAAGCGGTTGTTGGGCTCCCGTTCCCAAAATGCTCGCTCTAGCACTGTCGATGGCCAGAAGCTTGGAAAGAATGGCAGCCATCACAGAGCTGGCCTGCCGAGTGGCCCAAGGACGCATCCATCTCGTCCTCGTAAGCACGGGCAAAGCCAGTTGGCGCAAGCCGCTCGAAAATCTTTGGTTCGTCAACCGACTCCAGGGTCTCCTTCAAGAGGCGGAGTTGGAAAAGCCTTTGTGTAGTCGTCGGGTTCAGAGGAGTTTGGTATTTATAAACAATTTATTAACGGCCCTCTGGCAGGGCTCGTGAGTTGTATGTTAGCTAGTGCTAGTATCGGAAGTGTATGTAACTAGATAGAACGCGTGTATTTACTCTTGCTCGTTGAAACGCTCATCCAGCTGATGGACCCCTGGAAGAATTTCGGTGTTTTCCGCTGCCACACTCTACAACTTGGCACGGGGCCAGGCTTGCTTCTTCCTGTCCTCCATTTACTTGACATTCCCTGGCCGGTTGCTCGCTTCGTTTCTTTGTCTTATGCCAGTTCTAACCCCTTGAGATTCCTAGAGTCTCAGCCTGCTAGTCATCGGTGCTGATCACAAGCTGCTCGCTCCAACGACCCACGGTGGCAATTCTTCGGGAACTAGGAATATGGCTTCAAGAAATCGAAGGAACCCAGCCAACAGCGTGGCCGAGGCCCCTAAATTCAAGCAGATAAAAGAGGAGTTGAATGAGAATGCTGAGAACGAGTCTGACCTCGTCGCCGCCCCCGAGGTTGATATCTCCCACTCAGGCTACTACTACTCCCCATTTACCATCATGCTGGTGCTTGCTACTGTCTTTACGCTCCTACTGAGTTTCTGGCATCGCGACGCTCTCTTTGCTTTTGCTGCCCCTCCTACGAGTGCGAGTAGGGATATCGTCGACACAGGATACGCGAAGTATCTAGGGAACAGGACCTTCCCTAATACCGTCGCGTATTTGGGAATCCCGTATGCCGAGCCTCCGCTGGGGCCGAGAAGGTTTAGGGCGCCTTTGCCTCTCAATACGACGCGTGTGAGGTTTGAGACGAAGGGGAAGGTTGTGGACGCTACGGAGTATCCGGAATTCTGCATTCAAGGTACTACGGGAGGTACGTCTTCTTCGAGTCTGCTTGATACTACGATGTGAAAGGGGAATGATATGGATACGTGTTGATTAGGTGGAGATGCTGGAGGCGCCGGGAGCGAAGATTGCTTGAAGGTCAACATTTATGCTCCGGCTGGTGCTACTAGAAGAAGCAAATGTACGGGCGTTCCATTCTTGTTCTATCTCAAACTTGTGGCGTCGGCTGAACTCCTATGCCTCAGTGCCGGTTCTCTTCTATATCCATGGAGGGGGTGAGTCTATCTGGGTCACGACTACTTTGCCTTCATTTTAGAACTAACAATAACCTACCTACTATCTTTAGGCTACATCTACGGAAACCCTCGAAACTGGCCATTCGAGCACTGGGTCAACCAGAGTCCCAATGTCGTGATCGTCTCGGTGTACTACCGACTCTCTTCCTTCGGCTTCCTCTCAGTCCCAGAGCTGCGAGATTCTGCGAATGGGGACTTGAACCCAGGCTTCATTGATCAAATCCAGGCGCTAAGATGGGTCAAGGAGAATATTGCAAGCTTTGGAGGCGATCCAAGCAAAGTCACTATCAATGGAGAGAGTGCTGGAGGTGCTTCGGTTGAACTTCATCTCGTCGCTCGAGTAGGGCAAGGAGAAAGACTGTTTAGAGGTGCTATTGCACAGAGTGTCTACCGTACACCTCTGCCTACACCTGAACAGCAAACTGTACGTCTGTTGCGCGTTGTGGATCTGTTTTACGAGACGTGGGCTTACCAGTTGCTCGTCCATAGCCTTTGTTCCAATACTACGCTGACAAGGCTGGGTGTGGGGGAGGATCGGTTGCCGAACAACTGGATTGTCTTCGGAAGGCTCCAGTCAGTGCACTAGCTCGGGCCCAGGATAGCGCTGCTTCTCCCGACTTGTAAGTAGTCCACTCACCTCTTACCTCTTACTCGAGCTCATGCGTCTACTTTCGAAGCACTGCGTCAGGTTATAACACTTTCCACCCCGTTGTCGATGGGAAAGTTATCAGGGACTTCCCAACCAGGTTGATTTCTGAAGGCAAGTTTGCTCGTGTTCCATTGATTGTTGGGTGAGTGACAGTATCCAAATCAACGGACGAAGCTGGGTCCTGAACTTTGTGTCGGCAGGGCCACGACCAATGAGACGCTCTCGGGAGGAACGGATGTTGGAGTTGCACTTCGCCGGTTCTTCCCCTCTATAACGGAGGAAGACATCACTGAGCTCGAGCAGGTGAGTATCTCTGGGATTATCGCGTTGGTGTGCGTCAAAAGCTCACGTTATGGAACAGGCATACCCTATTCAAAGTTTTTCCTCCGGCTCTCTTCGATTCCAAACCGTTACAGGAGATTCTCAATTGAAATGCGCTGTAAGTGACATGAAGGAAGATACTCTTGCTCTGCTAACAATAGAAATAGAATACCATCCTCGGAACTGCTTTCTCCCAATCTGTTGGCACCTGGGTGTACCGTTATAACCAACGAAACCCGACGAACCCGAGCCCGTCTGTGACCCATGCAGCGGAAAATTGGATGATGTTCTTGGGTACAAATACAGGGTACGTCGGCCAAAAGAACACCTGCCTACACCTTTTCATCATCTCATCTTTGCAGATTCAACGGAACAACCACATTCTCCGACATGACCCCAGTCGAAACGGCATTCGCCTCGGAGCTGATCGCGTACTGGTTGTCCTTCGTGAGGAGCGGGGACCCCAATTCCTTCAAACTCTCCCGGTCGCCTGTATGGACCAAGTATACTGCTGCGAGAAGAAACAAGATAGTCTTACAGCAGGTTCCAGAAGGGGGTAAAGGAAGCGGAAGCGTACTGGAGGTAGAGACGGAAGATGAAACGGCAAGGTGTGGCGTAGTCGCAGGTCAGGTGGAGACGCAGCAGAATTAGGAAAACCGCGATGTAACACCAAATACTTATCGCGTTCTTTATACAACTCGTTACTTTTGAGCGCGAATGCAAGGCCGGGCGAAAAGATAGGGGCTTCTGGCTGATGACGATTTTTATTTGCACTTGTGTACGCGTCTGGGTCCGTCACGAACGCGTTTGACAGCTCACCACCACCTCCCAGTCACTAGCCATGGTGTCTATTACCATATCGGCGGCAGCAAAGCCCCCTTCGCTCGCCAAGGGGCTCCCAATTACTCTGGACGTCTCTGGAGAGGCTACAATCAGAGATGTCAAGACCAAAATCGCAGAAAAATTTCCCAAAGTGAGTTAATATAACCGGGATTCGCGGGTTTCTGTACCGGGTGACCCAGACCCCGGTATTATGGTCGACGGATTGATTCTGACTTAGGTTTTATTCAGTTCAAGACTGCTCGTCAGAAACTCTCGTTGAAGGGGGACAAGAAGGCCCTCGACGATGACGCCAAGTTGGCGACGGTGTTTAGTGGCAAACTCGACGGAGCGGAGCTGCAAGTGAAGGACCTCGGGCCTCAGGTCAGCTGGAGGACCGTCTTCTTGGTTGAATACGTGCGTATTCCACTTTTGCGATATCACCGTTTCGAGTGATCTTATCTTGAGCAATTAGGGTGGTCCTCTCCTTATCCATCCTTGGATTTACTACTTCCAGAATGCTTGGTATGGGAAAGAGTTTGAACACAGTACACTTCAAAAGTTTGTCCGAGTTTCCTATTTCCTACCTGCTTACTGACTTTGACCCTTAGATACGTCTTTGTCTTTGTGATGCTCCATTTCTTGAAGCGAGAATTGGAAACGCTCTTGTAAAGGTCTCCCTCTGATTTTGCCACCAAATTCTGACGGACCTTCTAGTGTTCACCGATTCTCCCATGGAACAATGCCTTTGTTTAACATCTTCAAGAAGTATGTGGATCTCTACGAATTACGTTCAAGAACTGAGGAAGCTTACCGATCGCCAGCTCTGCTCACTACCATATCCTGAGTGGTAAGTCTCCGGAGATAATCAAGGCTCTCTGAAGCTAACCTCGTTCCTTAGGTTTCATGCTCGCCTTTGATATCTATGCCCCCAAATTCAAGGAAGGTTCCCACCACATTGTTGGCTCGTACCGCAACAACGAAACTTATCTCTGGGCATTCGCTGGTCTTTGGGCTGTACGTTCGGGTCCTGTCTATCTGGCTCTTTCTGACGGTGTTTCTCGTTCTAGTTTGCTGAGGTGTCCAACCTTCATACTCACATCACCTTGCGAAACCTCCGCCCTCCTGGAACTCGCGTCCGCGCCATCCCTCAAGGCTATGGCTTCAACCTCGTCTCCTGCCCCAACTACTTCTTCGAAACCCTTGGCTGGGCTGTCATCTGTGCCATGACCAACACTTTGTCAGGTACTTACTTGTTCCTTTCCCTTCTCTCAATTTCTTGCTCACTCGTCTGTAGCCTACATCTTCCTCGGGGTATCAGCTGTCCAAATGACGCTTTGGGCTCTGAAGAAGCACAAGAACTACAAGAAGGAATTCGGCAAAGAGTACCCTCGTAGGAAGGCCATCTTCCCCTTCGTCCTGTAGTCGCTACCCACTGGAATGGTTTGCATCCGGGGCCTGCTAATTTACATTTACGTCATTACGCTGATGAGCCCACCGCTAAGGTCAACCTAGACTCCTCTCTGTCTCCGAAGGTATTCCAGAACGAAGCTTTCGACTACCCGGAGCTCGAGTGTAGCGCGTGACTTCATTTTCCCCCGACCCAAAGCTTGAACTGGAACCCGTCGCGTTCGGGTGTGGCTATCCCTGGCTCTGGCCTATACCCGGATGAGGACTGGTCATAGGTAATGTTTGACAAGAATCATCGGACGAGTGATATGCAATCTGCTTTTCTATTTCGGACTACAGGGACAGTGCACCAGGCGAGCAGACTATGACAAATGGGCTGGAGGAACATTGCTGGACCGACGTGATACTGACCCGGCCGACGTCACCAGACACATGTCTCGCTTGCAGGACCCGACCGGATTGTTTTCCTATAAGTACGGGGTTGGTGAACCGATTTTCAATTGCAATTTGAGTTGCATCCCATCTTACCCTGATTGATATGTTACGACTACTCACTTCGTTGACCTCCGCCCTGGCGCTGTTGGCAGTGCTTGTTGGTGCTGCACCCTCGCAGGAGCTTGAGGCACGACAAGCACCTGATAATATTGTTTATGTGACTAATGCACAAGCTTTTTGGTGAGCCCATGGTCTTATACCAGGATCCCTCTCTCTCTAACCCCTTTTTTCAGTATGATCATGCCTAGGTACTGTCCCCTGAGTGTATGCAACTTCGAGGCAAAATGCTAACGGAACGATTGATGCTCTTTTCCAAATAGAGATCCTCATACGAACATCGGAGATAGCGAGCATCCCGGTGGCATGAAAACCTACTGTTCTCCAGGCGGTAAATACGATTCCTCTCAAGGAACCTTGCCCGCCAATTTCTGGAGCAATGTGGAATTCAAGACTGGCACCAGCTCGCGGGGAGGTAGATACGCTCAGCGTTAGTTATTTTTTGCTTTTCCCAATTTGGATGATGGGAACTGACGAAACTCTAGTGACGGGATGCATCCGTCCTGAGACGTTGGACCGATTGAATTCTAATGATGGCGGTGGACAGTATGACTCGAGTGGTGGTGCAGGAGGGCAGGGTAACCCAGCTGGTAGCAAATGCTTGGGGTATAACCACTACGTCGAACTCGTGGAACCGGACGTCAAGCGGGCGTGCATCAAGTGCTGTGATGTTTTCGCCGACTGCCCGTTGGATAAAGGTCAGCAATTTCCACTCGTTTGTTCCGAGTCTCAGGAAACTTAACGCATTTTTTTTTTTCAGATACATCAGGGTGTCCTGCTGTTATCCAGGGAAATTATTTCAACTGCTGGTAAACGAATGTCTGTGTAAAACAAAGGACTGAATTTGGACCCTTTGTAATTTTGGATATTTTCGGACGACCTTCGGCTTCGAATCGACATTGGACTTCATCGAAATTTGAATCTGTGGACTCTGTATTTTACGTTTGTCATTTTTACGATTTTCACGGACAAATTATGATCACTAGTAATGCATACAAGGTTTCTTTCTGTCAGATGTCGGTATGAAATTTCTGTGACGGGTTCCCCATGCAAAATGCGCTCACTACACCGCACCCTGAGTATTCTGCAGCACATTGGTGGCGACACGGAGACTCATTCAAGGCCACGAACCGATGGGATCGTAGAAGTTTAACAAGGGGGGACGTTTTGAGTTCTTGATACATATTTTATTGCAGGATACACAGATTCGAAGATAATATTGAACATTGCTACCGTTGTCAAAACAAATCTCGCCACCGAGGCGTTCATCCTCGCCAGACAGCCTAGAAATCGGTGTATCAGTCTTTTTGGACTTGGGCATGGGCCGAATGTCAAGCAGCTACTCACAGGTCCGGGTTGGGTGTAAGTCCTGGGGACGGCTGGAAAAGAAAGATTCTGCGGTTGAGACCACATTGTTAAATATACTTGTATGCAGCAACTTACGGTAGTAGATGTTGAGGACGATTCCTGGCTCGTTTCCGGTGTAGACACCAGGAATCGAGACCGTAGGTCCAGGGTTTCCGTTACCACCGTTGACGACCTCGATTTGAGCGCAACTGATATACCATTGAGCTTTGTATTGGAGGAGATTTAGCTTGTGCTTATTAACAAAGTGCAGTGGAAGAGACACTTACCGCCGCCGGGACTAGAAGCGGAGTGAAGGGCAACGTTTTCAATTCGGACGAGGTATTGGCCAGAAGGAAGGGATTGGGGCAAGGTGAATTCGACACGGGTGAGACCTGAGTGACAAAAACACCTTAGATCGAGAAAAAGTCAGTATCCGGGGGTTACTCACCGGCGGATGGCCAGCTGATGGACTGTCCACCGTTGGTGACAGCAGAGATTTCGTGGACCTTGAACCATTGACCGTTTCCGTCCCAGCTAGCAACATCGACACCGGCGGGTGCTTTGGCCATGTAGATGTTGGTGGTCTGAACCAAGATTAGCTTTCAAAAATGAATGCAAAAGGGCAACAAGGCAGTACGTACACCGGGGTGAGAAATGCTCGCAGCGGCGGTGAATCCAATCCTAGAACCAGCCGAGATGCCAGTGTAGGTCTGAGCGGTAGCCCTGGTCTGGGAGTTGTAGCATCGGAAGTCCTGGCTCCTCACATCGGTGACGGGGCCGTTGGACTGGTAGTTGTTCGTTCGGCGAACATATTGCCAGTTAGGCGTGGTTTGCCCGTTGACAATGAGGGCGGGGAAGGTGTCTGTATGTCACGAAAAGAAGGTAAGTAATGTTCGGATCCAAAAGGTTAAAAGGAATACTGACAGTGCGCCGAGGCGATGGTGGTGAGCGAAAAGAAAACTGCGAGCAACAGCTTCATCATTTTGACGAACCGAAGTGAGGGTACCTCGAGAGCCAAATTAGCACGAGAGACCTGCTTGAATTTAAAGCATCGGATAATCGTGGCTAATTCGTCGCGGTCACATTTTCCCTACGTTGTTGCGGCAAAATGCCTCGAAGTCTTATGGTGCCATTCAGGATAGGCACCAATCGGAATTACCGATGTTGGCTCAAGAGCGTGCCCAGAGTACCTTCCGGATGGAGCTGACGATGAATAGAAGCTATTGGCCTTGGGAGGTAGCTTTGTTGAGCCTAATTGGGCTTGAGCAGCGGCGCGGGGAAATGCAACATGATCAGGAACGCNTTTTTTGTGAGTCGTCGTGCTGGAGTTCACCCTTACTTGATTCTATCCCAACCATGGCTATGAGAAGCTTTGAGCTGAACGGTAGGCGGGTGCCAATCACCCCGACTGTTTGCAACCGGAAGAATGGATGGTTATCTTCGGAACCCCACTCTCAGGCAACCTTCTTACATGATCCGTTAAAGCACAACGGCACGTCGTCATGCAGTCGTTTCAGTTGCAGCGTTAGTCTTTTGACATTGCTTCGTGATGGTAAGGCCCCAACTGCTGACTGTTCTCGACGAGTGAGGGGAAATTTACTCGCGACATTCGCGATGTCCCTTGGGATCGACTGAACAGCAGTTTAGAAGTGCATATTCTTTTGGAAGGTTGGGGATGAAAATTCCCTCTCCATGTGCCCATCCTGCGGTCCGGAGGAAGAAGAATGGTCAGGATACCCCAGCAAGAATACAAAGAGCCAAAGGAGGCTTGGGAATACGTACATGGATCGAGGATACCCTATTTTTTGTCTTGGCAGTGGCTTTGAGAGACGTCCCATTGGACAACCCAGCAGAAAAACGGGCCGGACATGTATTCCAAATCTCCAAGCTTGGCTCGAGTCTGTCAAGGTCCCATCGCAGGCATTGAATATTGAATGGTCAACCGAGATTTAGACAGACAGATTATCCCGGGCTATGATTGCGAAGGCGAACGCCATTCTGGCCTCAACCAGACGGTCAGCGGAGAAATTGTTTAGCAGCTTAAGAGATGCGGGGCGTGCAGTTCAAATTCAATATGAATAGGAAAGCTAGAAGAGAGAGAAGAGTGACACTGGTCCGTTAGCCTATTATCAGAACAATTGTCGGCAGGAACGGATTTAGGAAAGTTGACCTCATCATACCTTCTCAACAACACGTCGACATTGTCTGTCATTGGATAGCCCTCTTATTAGCCCTCTTGTTAATGCATTTCTTCAATTTGAAAATTTCGATGGTGGTGGGTGAGGGAAGAGAGACGTTGAAACGTTGATCAACTTTCGGCTAAGGCTAGGTCACCGGTTGCCGATCCAACCCAATCCTAACGCTAGCGGTTGAACCAGAACCACCACGACACAGCTAACCGGTGGGCCATGCATAGGTAATTCACGGGCTGGAACATGCGATGTTGACATTCGAGAATTCAGTCAAATTCATAGGTGCTACTGAGCAGCCTGTACCGTGATGTCCACAAAGTCGGTTGGTGACCCACCTTCGCTTCCACCCCCACCCCCACCCCCACAAGCAATATCCCCGAAGGACCAAAAAATGCTCGCTCTCATTCGAAACTCTGCTCCTGGATTGTTGCAGAATATCCAGTCTGGTTTGTCTAGGCTACCGGTAGAGCTTGTTTGGTCTGCTCATTCCCAATGGCCTCTCCAGCCCGAGGAGAGTCGGGCTCCGCAGCCAAACAACAGACCTATCCGGATCTCCATCCTCGACTCCTCTTTCAACCCACCAACCCTAGCTCATCTGGCTTTAGCCAACTCGGCCAGGCCAAGATATAACTCTGAGCCGCCAGGGTCAGAATATGACGCAAAACTGTTACTTCTGTCCGTCAAAAACGCCGACAAAACGTTGAAGCCGGGGGACGCTTCGTACCATCAACGACTCGAAATGATGGCCCTCCTAGCCCAGGAGGTCCGGACACACCACCTCCGTCAAGGAGGAGACACCCATAACCTCGCAATAGCGATCGTCGATGAGCCTACTTTTGTAGGCAAATCCAGAGTCTTACAGGAGTACCTCCGAAATAGACTATCCACTCTCCTCCCTGAAACTCAAATCCACTCATCTAATGTCAACGTCAACGTCGGTGCAGATGCTTCAGCGAAGACGATACCGACAATCCAAAGACCCCAACTAACATTCATCGTCGGAATGGACACCCTCGAACGCCTTTTCTCTCCCCGCTACTACCCTCCTTCCCCACCCTCTGATCCGACCACCACGACAACAGCAGGTGTGACTGCAGAACAAACCATGATTACTGCCCTCTCCCGGATGTTATCTCCCTACCCAGAAGGCGACGACACTCTCATCGTCTGCGCGAAGCGAGGGAACCTCCCCAGCGACAAGANCCCAAGACTCGAANGGGTGAGAGCGGTTACGCTTCCACATTGAAACTTGGCATCAAATGCGGTTGGATGAAGGATCCCGATGCCTCTGCTAACAGCAGGGGTAGTACCAGTGGTGGGGATCCGCCGCACGCGAGGCACTCCGATTCCGCCGTCGCAAGTCCGACGGAATTCGGCGACGGTAACACCATCCCCAATGACGAACGCATCGTCATCATCAACATCGGAGAGCGAGAAAGCAAGTTCAGCTCAACCGCCGTCCGGAACGCACGGGCTCGGATGGGATTGGTAGGCTCCGAAGTTGGTGGGGGTCCTTGGAAGCAGTGGGTTACGAAATCTGTCGCGCAGTACATCGAGGAGGAAAAGCTGTATGTTTCGTCTGTTTGACCATCAGGTTTCATCATGTGGTGGAAGCATACTTATGTATACCTTGTATAATATTGGATCCGTTGCAACAACGCCTACGACGATTTGGAAGAATGGATGGATAAATCTGAATGTCATTGAGAATGAATCGATGAAGAACTTCGAAGAGTGTATAGGTACAGTATGGAAACAGACAATGGTTCTAGACAGGCCGTCGTAAATTGTAAATGAGGAATAGGTATTTAGTGCAAATGCGTTGAGAAGCGATGTTAATGATAGCTAACTGATATGCGTGGGGCAGTAAAGGGTAGAGAAATGTGTGACGCGCGACAGGTAAGTGTGTAGTAAACAAAGCTAGAAATAAATATGAACCGGATGAATGTTCTTAAAAAATAGCATGGGAGAAGATGGATTTCAAGGCAGAAAAAGGAAGAAGACGTATGATGATGATGAGGGGAGCGCTATGAAAAAGATGAATGAAGAGACAATAATACAATTATTCCATCGTTCCGGCCATGTTACGACGGAGTGATATACAACAACCTTGAGGAAAAGCCATCCACACAGGACAAGAAAGCCACACGGAGCATACTTTCAACAGCCTATGGAGTTATAATCCATAAATCCCTATGCTTGAGAGCATAGTTTGCGAAATCNAAAAAAGGCATGTCGGCAGAACACATGCTCAAAGGAAGAGAGATGTTGAAAGAATTAAGCTCCACCACGAGCAAGGAGCTTCTTTCGCCTCCGTTTCTCTTCTTCGTGTCGACGTTCCTCTTCCAACGCCGCCTGTTCCTCGCGTTGGGCAATGCGATAACTGAAACAATGTGAGCTTTGGATAATGTGTAAACAAGTCGACAAGCACACCTCTTGAGTTCTTCTTGCTCCAAGGCCCGTGCGTCGGCCTCCATATCCTCGTCGTCGCTCAGAACATCGCGACTAACATACGCATTCCGATTCTTGCCAAACATTTTCCAAATTTCGGTGCTAACGTCAATTTCGTCATCGTCTTCAATAAACGACCGATGTTTTCGCTTCGGTGGGGGTGATTCTGATCGACTGATGGAGCGCGGTCGTTTCTTGAACGAGGTAGAAGAAGAGAGCTTGGAAGAGGAGTGATGGTCGGAGTGCGAGGATTTGCTGGATTTAGAGAGCCCCAATGACTTCATCTTATCTGGAAGCCTATCAGCTCGAGACGGGCCAGCAGCAGATCCGCGAGGCTGAGAAGACCCGCTAGGGCCGGCTTTACTCGTTGCTGTGGGTCTGAAGGAAGGAAGAGGCTTGGGCGGAGGTGCAGCCTTCTTCTGAGAGGACGCAGACTGCGAGGTGGAGGCAAAGTCTGGAATAGCAGCGGTAAAGATCCCGCAGTTGAAGAATTAAAACCAAGGACGTACGTGAAGGTGTGTTTGCACCGGAGCTTGGTGCAGCAGACGACGTCCTGCTCACCATCGGTTTCACTTCCTTCTCTTTCTCTTTCTTCTTTGCCCCGAACCAGTCGTCGAAGACCAGGGCCTGGTCCCCTTCGAGGACTTTAGCCTCCTTGGCCTTTTGCCGGTCCTGGAGAATCTCGTCGATAGTCCGGGTGTCTCGCTTGTTCTGGTTCAACTTGACGAGAGTGTTTGGCATAGCCGCTAACCGATCCCTGACAGATCTATGGTCGCCGGAAGAGCCTTGAGAGCCGGACGCCGAGGATGTGGTGATATCCACAGCACCTCCGGGAAGCCGCCGACCAGCTCTTTGTGTCCCTCCATGAGACGAAAATCCCTTCTTCGACGCTGGTCCATATAGCCTGTTCATCTCCATCCTCTGCTTTCGCTCCCGCAGCTCCTCCCGGGTAAGTGGGATGGGCCCGTCGTCGTCGTCGTCAGGCGACCGTCGCCTGGCTTTGTTCTTGGGGTCAGATGAGGAGGAGGAAGAGGAAGAGGCGATTTTGGCGGCCTTCTTCGGTCCGTAGAGTAGTCTGTTCTTCTCCTCTTCCTCTCGACGTTTGAAAGCCAGCTCCTGAGCTTTCTTAGCCTCTTCCTGGCGCTTTCGTCGTTCCTCGTCCCGTTTCTGATCCTCGAACATCCTAATGCGACGCTGCTTCTCCAATTCACGCTCTTTCGCTTCCTTCTCCTCCTGTTGTTTCTTCCGCAACGCCTCCTTGCGTTCTCGTTCCCGGAGTGCGAGCTCGACGGCGCTTTCTTGCTCTTTTGTTTGGGTGGCACTGAGCGCCATAAGGCTGGCGAACGTCGACATCCTGATAATATAGAGAGATAGAGTAAAATATGACGGATAAAGGGGATGTGGGGATGATGACGGGGGGTAGAGAGGTGGAGGTCAGCTCATAAAAGGCCTCGGGCAGTGAGATCGTGGCACCCGACCTCTTGGACCATTCCAAATTGTTTGTCTCTGTTACTTTTTAAAGCCACTCGCAGTCTGGCACAGCCATAGCCAGTGACTTGCCGAAACAAGTCACAAATCCCGAGTCAACTGCTCATCCCCAGCGCGAGGATGATAATTTTCCAGGCTAGATTCAGCGATTGGAATAGCCACTAGCTACAAACGTGCGTCGAATTTTCTCTCATGGAAGCCGTGGACCAGATCAGAGGACCAGATACTATATCGACACTTGGTTCGAACTCCATCCAGGGAAATTACACTCCCAAGCTCCAGTCACACGTCTGAGCGAATTCGAACGCGTCGACGCGTCAATTGAGTTTGAGATTCTGCGTGTGATAGTACACGATTCTTTCAACATATCAACATATTAGGAAGAATAGTTGAACGCTAAGAACAGTTGAACGCTCGACTGTTCTTCCAGATAACCCGCAACCCCAACGCAGTCCATTCAACAAGCTCAGCTTTCCTCGGTCTTGTTCTCTTTCAATCCCGCTTTTGACAAAATGCCCCCCATCCGTGAGTCCACCAGTCTTCGCGGAAACGGACGTAACCGTACCTGACGCGCGATTGCTCCATCTAGGATCAGTGCCCCTGACTCCCTCGTCTCCAAAACAGGGCGAGGCTGAGAAGAGTCAATCTGATAAAGTGAAGACCGTGCCGCAGTTTGCAGCCTTCAAAGTCAAAGACATGGTGGATGTGCTTGGAATTCAAGACGACGAAGAATTAATTAAAGAAGTCAAGGTGAATAACAATCCAGAATCCCCGTTAACGTTAACTTCAATTCCCTGGCAGACTACCATCCGGGACGTAATGCGAGAAACTTATGACCCATTTCAGACATTCTTGCATCAACCCGAGGCCCGTCGAATGTTCGATTCTAAAGTACGTGTACTGCATGTAATATTTGAGGTGATCTGACAAAGCCAACCTGGTTTTCACTCAGGTTACGGAAGCGTATCCTGAGCTCCTGGCAGAAAACAGGAAGCAAAAGCTGGACCTAATCGGCATTCATTTAGCCAGACAATTTGGCAACTGGAGGCACAGCGTCCTGGTCAAGGGAGTCTCCCGCAGCAAGACCCCTGCGATCATGGTGAGTATCATCTTTCCGTAGTCATAACATAAAGATAGCTGACCCCTCGAATATAGCACCGGCTCGCTTCTCAGCCTTCCTCTCCATCGCGTGAGCTCGAGGTGTACACGGACCACATAGTACCGATGGCCGATCCGGGTCTATCACAATTCACCGCGTTCCACGGACATAGGCGCTCGATGACGGCGGCGCCCCGTCCCTTCACCCCGGTATCCAGGAAGCATATACCAATCCCTCGGACCCCAATGCGAATGCCATCGACCTCTTCCAGAGCGGAGACGTTCGCCGAATGGATAGCACGCGGCTCCGTTCCTCCAACACCTGCTAAGCCCCTGGCTAGGATAAGTCCGGGGTGCACTGCCCAATCTCAGTCCGACCCCAAGCTCGAGCCTCCGCCGCCTGAACAGGCCCTCCCATCTCCATGCGTTACTCCAGAAGGCTTGGACATCGCCAGTGCGAGTACGAGTCAACGCCAGCTCTTCCTTGTTGATGCCTCTCCAACTCCAGCGCTAGGAGTGCGAAATATGGATACCGATCGCCTCGACGAGATCCTCCACTTCCTCCGATGCTGCAAACCCCCGTTGGTCCGTCTCCTCCCCGCGTTCGCCCGCCGCGGCTGTAACTCCCTCGAATGGTTAAGCGCAGTGATAGACTGGGAGCCCGAGGAAATTTACAAGTTTTTTCTGACTTTGACGCTCCCCAAAGGATGTGGAAAGCCCGTCACCGAGATGGAGGCGTTGGTTCTGCAGCACCATCTGACCAGGTTTTTCAATCATCATAACGGGAGCTCTAGTAGTAGGCCGTCATTGGGCAGCAGTAGCAACTAATGGGTGCATTTTGGAGATTACCGGTACCGTTGACTATGACCAGTATTTAAAGCGGGACCTCACAAGGATCAGACTGTTCAGACGTAGTGTATATGCCATTTCCTGAGAAGTGTAACATTACAAGTGATACAAATCGAACACCGAATCTTGGAATCTATCGTGTATGAGAAAAACGAATCGCAGAAAGAGAATAATAATAATGATAATAATAATAATAATAGATCTGAAAAGCAAAGAGAGSKGWATYGAARSCCCACGAATRCAAMKATAMRAWGASWCGACTCAAGCTTACTTCATGCCCTGAACGAATACAAAGCAAGCATTGAAGGTGACTGTTAGGACCAGGGCACTTAGGANANAAGAGAGAGAGAGAGAGAGAGAAAGAGAGAGAGACGGTTAAATAACCATAACGTGAAATTCAACTAAGAAACGCACGGGCAGCCGATGTTTATTGCATCTCAGGCACATATCCATACGGAGGCGTACATTGTCAGATAAAAACTTGGCGAGTTCGTTCGTTTGAGCTTCCAGTCTTGATCGCTTCGCTTCATTATATTGCATAAGATATAACCTAAGGAAAGGAGGGTACGTCAGGTGGTCAATAGTGGAAAAGTAGACAAAATAAAAGTTACTGAGACATGAGTCTTGACTTCTTCGCCATGACGGGCATCAACATCGGAGGCTGAAAAGTAGCCATAGAGTAGGAATTCGTAGATTTGAAGTAAATGGAATGATCTGAGAATATCAGTGAAAAATATTCAACGAAGCATCCAGAGGAAGTCAATGTAGATACGTACGCCGTAAAATTGAAGGGGAGTACTCGAACTTGAAGGCTTTTACTTATATGTTTCGAGAGTAATCTTCTTTCGGAAATTTACTATCTGGAAATCGGGATCAACCAGGGTTCTGAACAAAATGATTTATTCACCTGAATCGCATATTCCGGGTTTGCCTGCTGAGTTCGTCCTGAGAAGGGAATGGGGAAAGCACCAAATGAGCCAGGTTAAAGAATTTTCATTCAATTATCGACCGTTTTCGTTCCAATCTTCAATTACGCATCAGTTAACGCCGAGTGCATGGACTCCCATGGCGTCCACTCGATGGTTCGAAACGCGGTTCGTATGTTCTATAACTTTCAACCAATGCTGGATTACTTCCAAAACGAGCGCGAACTTCTGGAAATTCAATCGGGAAGTCAATAATAGCCCCGATCAAGTCAAGAAGATAAAGAAGGCCAAAACCTCCGTTAAATACTCTCCTTGCTCCACAAGTATATTGGAGCATATGAGGCGCGAGTCCACGAAGTCAACTTGTGAATATGCTAGTGGAGATGTCATTAATTTCCGTAAGTGTTCAAGTAGGAAGAAATCACCATGAGGGCAAAATAGCGAAATAGGTGATATTCGTCAATAAAAGGGACCGATGCAGGCTCGCGACTTTGAGATTGGGTTGGCTCTATTAACGGAATGGCACCGTACCGTCAAACTTTGATACTATGGGTTCCACTTGTAAATTAGCCAAGCTTTGTGGTACGACTGAAGAAGCCCAAGACGTCACCTTGAGTATTGCATCTGTTCAAAAATTGCGACCATTTTCTACATTAGCATTCGGTAAGGAACATCCACTCTAAGACGTACATAAACGCTACCTTGAAGCATTCATTGGACTCCTGGACGATAATGCCAACTACCAACCAGCTCAAGCCATTCTCGGTTTCCAGCTTGCTTCAACTTCGCCGAATTCAAAACTCCATTGACGAATACCCTGCATTTTATCAGGCAAACGCCAACAGACTCATCGCCTCGGACCTAGCCTTCTTCGCTCATCACGCATCTCTTGACAGAGGACCTTCCGATACTCCATCCTTTCCTAGAAAATTTTTCGAGCTTAGGCGACTTAAGCAAGACGACAAATACCGTCCAATTATTGAACTGAGAACGAAAACAACATTATTCGATCATGTGAGTTGTCCAGTCATAATGAACGTCAATCATTGACACAGACCTTCTAGGTAGCTCTCCCTGACCAGATTACAGGTGGATCAACCCTCGTTGTCCACATGCCCGAGAGTAAGTCTTTGAAGCACCCGCATTTTTCCGAGTTCCCCACCGCCAATTTATACGTCCCAAGTACAGTGATCACGGAAATCGATAACCAAAGTTGAGTTAATCCGGTACCAAACATAGCGCAACTGTTGATTCGGAAACCCCGGGTTCCAACGGTTGAGTGATACGACAGAGTTCACGGTAAGCTATGGAAAGAAAATAGGGGATGTCAGAAGCACGCTCTCCTACTATTTTTTGATGACATACCCACGGCCATACCAACAAGTTCATGCAGATATTTCTTCTACAGAAGAAATCAAGATGCACTTACTGAGCCTATGAGATAGTTCGCGCCGAGAGATAAGGAAGAAACGCAAGCATTGGAAGGAAGCTGCTTCGAGTGGGATACTAAGAGCGTAAACAGAGAAAAACCAGATTGAAGGAAACGTTGATTTGTTTACACATGTTAGTGATGCAGGTGATACCGGTCAGTCCGGTTATTCTGATCCGGCGATCAACAGTGGTCTACGACGAAACGGTCTTCGACTTCCAATCCACCATCTCACCTTTTTTTGGGTTGGGCTCGTTATCAGGCAGATCTACTCTTTAATTTATAGTACATAGTATTAATTCGAGCCTAAAAATTGACCGTTGTATATTTCCCTGACTGAATTCAAATAGATTCAAGTATCGTAAACTATCCGAAAGCGCGGACTAAAATTCAGAACGATCTGATGTCACAGTCTCTACCTTATAAAATTCAAGATTATTCACGCACAAGAAATACATACGTGCATCAAAATAAAGAGTAAAAAAAACGTAGAAAAANCAAAGATAAATAAAATAGGGRNAAAAAAAAAAAAAAGAGAAAAAACTGAACGAGTACATACAATCATAGGGAAAAAACGATGTACCAACTCAAAATTAATTTTAGAACTCGAACAGCTCCCCCGAGGAAATTGGACGAGTGTTACCCAAGCCACTATAAAGTGACCCGGAATCTTCTGCAGTCAATTAGCATAAATTCATGCCTATTGTTGAGTGCGGCATTCACTAACCTAAATCAAGGAATTCTTTGACTATCATCCAGTGACCCTTCTCCTGGAGAATTTCCTCAAAGCCAACGTTATGATAGACCTTTTCATAGGATGGTGTTCCGGGAGTAATCGATTTCCTGAACTCCATAGTTTGCACAGGACTTGACAGATAATCGAACTCCCGATCGTCGAACACAGTCAACCGATGGTCTTCAAAATAATAGTGTATCTCGAATTTTGTCGTTGGTTCGACGTTGGGGTTGGATAAAGAAAATAGGCTACACATAGCTGAGGCTTGTTCAGTGAGAGACATAGTATGAACGAATTCTGTGCCTACACATGGAGAGAGTCGATTTCAGCGCGTGTGTGGAGAAAGAAATGATGAAAGTACCATTCAATTCCCCTTTTAAATACGAGTCGACGACAACGGTTGGGAGCGGGACGTCATACGTTCTGTAATACCTAGGACCCATGGCAGACAATGGTATGACGCCTAGCTCCATTTCCTTGCCCTTGACTATCGATTTAGCGGCACTGTACTTAGTTAAAGTCAAGGGTGTTCGCATCCTAATCGAGGCTTCCTCGAAGGATTGACCTTGAATTGACAATGCTAGAAGGTATTCCGATACCGGCCTATGATTTTCTTGATTCCCGGTAGTTGACTTGAGGGCCAGCCCGTGGTCATCAACAACGACGGTTAAGCAGAGTACCGTGAAATGCTGGAAATCTGGCTGGAAATGTTGATCAGAATCGCCTTTGACAGCCTTCAGTTGACCAAGCTCTGGATATTTTTGAATCTTCAGCCTTATTCTGGCATTAACGACGTCGCGAGGAAGCAACAACCCGTGAACTACAGCGAGATACACGGTTACGAACAGGGAGCGAACTGGCCACGCTTCCATGGTCATTAACCATTCGTATCGACGATGAAAAAANCGGTGATTCCAAAGCTTTGACGTATTTTCGAAGAGCTGCGGATACGCCAAAAACAAAAATAAATATTTGTAGTAAGCTCCTGGCTAATACGAAACAATAGGAATCGAGAAAACCGACCTTCAGTGAGCATCTGGTGTCTAGGGTAGGACGGAGTCTTAGTAGTGGTCGAGGGCGAGAGATTTCAGGCTCACTGTTCGTCTGGAACTCTGGCCATAGCAACGTAGGTGAAAGGAGAAGATGCGGAAGGGAAATGACGCGTGTCGTTTGGTATATTCAAATAGATTCAAACCCGTTATGGCTTTCATCCCTCACGTTACCAATCACGAGCAGCTCCTGCAAGGTTCGGTCAAATTCACCACAAGCCCATAACAATGAAAACCTCACTGGTTCCTCTAACTTGCATTTTATCCTGGATTCAAAACCACAGACTTCCATCGAGGGCNTAWAAACCCATGTGGCGAAACCCCATGTAAGCAATCCAGTTTCTCTCTCTCAATTGTTAAAACGACCCCAAGAATCTATCTGTATGAAGAGAATTCAAACAGTCAACTGGCATGGGTTCCGACCAATGGAGAACGTACAGTCCGAAAAAAAAAGACCTGCGGCAATTGAGAGCATCGTCTGCCCAAAGGGCGTCGTTTTTCTATGACACGCCCTGACCAGACGCCTTCAAAGTCGGCAGGAGAAGAACGCTACGCGAAGCAACACCGACGTCCAATTCTCGTGGTTCATCATAGGGGGTCATTGCTGATAGGGTAATATCAGATGTTTGTTTAAATGAAGACGTATGGCCTCACCATGAGGGGTGAAACGGTAGATTCGAACCGGGGTACGCCTCCAGTCGCAGGAACCAGGACCTAACCAGATGTGACCCTAAATGCACGCAAGGAAACATTCCTTATGAATGGAGGGATGGAAATAAACCCATACTCTTCTGGTTAACCGCTCTGCATGCAGGAACATACAACCTTTTTGACCATGCATCTATTCTTCTAGCAGCGAAGCGGATACAACCCGGCCTCTACCCCTAAAATTACCGTGGCATCACAAACGAAATCTCCTTTCTAAAGCTCAAGCTTTAATGAAGGAGATACGATCGCTTTTAAAAGCATATGCTGGTTCAAGCATTAAAGAAAAATTGTATAAAGGAACGTACCTTTTACTCCCGAACTTTATTTTNATTCTCAATTTAAACTTCTTTTTTTTTATTTTTATCTTATTTGACTTCCCTGTGCGTTTCAGCGTATTTTCAGATAAATTTTATGAAATTTATTGACTTACGAAAGTCCACAGGAATAAAATGGCCCGACGAAGCAATCACGATTGTTGACGGGCAACGACAAGAAACTGGATCTTGAAATTGGGCACCAATGCAGCGACAAATGATGAATCTGCTGCGTTCTATTCCCATTGAGAAGGGGTTCAAATTTACGGTGGGTAAATGTTCTTACATACCTGCATCCGTCCCTCAAAGCGCCTTTTTCGTAAACATACCGACGGAAATGTTAGTCCCAGAATTTGCGCATACCGGACCTAAGGTGGAATCGCATCTTCATCAGAGTTAATAACATCCCAAGACGAAGAACGAAGCAAAAAACAGAGGGTAAGGGGTAAATAAATCAGAGCAGCTCCCCAGCTCCTCCGCCAAACTTGATTTGCTCATCGTTCAGAATACTCGTTCAAGAGGATGGCATTATGGCCCCAATCTACGATGTGGGTTACGATTTTTGACGACATGAACTGCGACTGACCGTCATAGAGGTAACATACAGCTATAGAAACGTATTTCCTCCTCCAGTAGCTCGAATACTTCAGTAGGTGAAATTAACCTTTTCATGCCCAAACACAAGATCTTCGAACCTGAAAACAGACATTTTTAGTTTTCCCATCAACCTCCGTGGAACAGGGGAATGGAAACATAACAACGCACACATATATTCCTCCATTCAGACCCCGTTAGGTCACATCCTAAGATACGGAATTGAAATCGTTGCGAAGAATGGCTTGGAATAGTGATGAACTGGAAACATTTTCCTATCGTGAAGGTCAGCAATGGGTAGCGCTACTTAACAGTGCTCCGGGGAGGGACGGAGGGGATGGTAAAGGGCGAACACTACCCCATTCATTGACAACTACAAGGTGCCAATGGCTCCGGAAAGACTACATTCTTGTCTTTCATCACCGTTGATCTGAACCCCAACTGGGACTTTTCGAGCCCCACTATAAGCAGTGGAACTTGTAGGTCTATTAAAGTTTAAGTTAACAAGCAATGGTACCAAGGATTGGGTGTATAACCCTTCCGAGAGGGTCCATAAAATAGGCGAAGGGAAACAAGAATTAGTACCGTTTACTTGTCGAGGAGACGCACCATCCAGGCGAAACATAAACTTGGTGAGCATTCTTATTCGTTTCATATAGAATCTTCGTTCCGAAGCACTAAAACACTACGTCAGGGAGTCAGAATTTTCACCCAAATGACCACGAACCATCGTCAACAATCAATCTCACAACATCGTGTTACTTTCAAAAAGGTCGACTGTGACGAGTTATCGATCCCCCTCCATTCTGTAAGTCTTCATATAAACGAGAATATAATGTTCTTGAAGAATTCTTCATGAAAATGGTATCGATAGGACAGGAAGTTGAGAAAGGCCGGAGCGCAGTGAGCGGTCCGGAAACAAGAGGAATGATGCATGATGTCCAACGAGATTACCGCGTCACCTTAGCTAAGGGAAGTTCGACTTCTACCTCTACGATGGCCTCTCTTCTTACCATTCACTTTCCGAACAATAGGGCATCTCACAAGGCAGTTTCACCAACGATAAATATGGAGGCTCGCTACACCCACTAGGAAAAAATCGACCTAATGGTTTTTCAGGGCATACAAGCGAACAAGGACCAATTTCAACGAGAAATGAATCTTCCGTCTTTTTCGTCGTGACGTCGAATTCCCAGTACATTCAGGTAAGTTTCCAAGAGTGTACCCTGTCGTACTCCTTCTAACCCGAACGATGCAAACATTCATGCTGATGAATAACCTTTCTCCTTTTCGACACGCGTCCCTCGAATAAATCTTCCTCATTATCCTAATGGCGACTTTCCCAGGTTTATTAAAATTAATCGTACGTATACCGAATGTATATCTGTTACAATTCTTCAGAACGAAATCTATCCCACAGGTTCTTGGACAATCTCAAATTCTCAGCGAATTGCCAAAGTTCAATCACCGCTTACGCTCTTTCGACAAATACGCCGAACTACACCGACCCTATCCTCATTGAAACCATAATTCATGCTGCGCCTCGCGTAACAATAGGCGAAACAGTTAATGTTCATGTCCCTACACTGGCTGGGCACGTTTGAAGTACCATCCTCGCACCCCAGTGAAAAATCGCACTGAGCGGATTTCTAGAAGAGGGGCAAGGACGGGCGGCACTCGAGACTCAATGGTGTGCAAAGACTAGTAAACAATCTATGATACAGACGTCACTCCTCTCTTTCTCTCCCTTGCTATCAATTTCCTTATTCTCCATTTACTTCGTGTCCTAACACAAGACTGGTACTCGCTTCTTCGCGCTCCTCCTGTCCCCATCGCGTGGTTTTCGACTGGATCCTTGTCAAGGGCATACTCAAGCATCGCATCCTGGGCCTTTGCCTCCATCCCTTCATCTACTCGAGTTTAACGCTTTCAAACGCATATGTTCTCTACAAAGAAGGCGAACTTTGTTCCGCTTTATGAACATACTCAAGCTTGACCCAACCACCTTCACAAAGTTGATCATCCACCTCTATGCGTACTCCAAGGCAATGCGACAGTGTCGGGAGCTGGGACCCTCCGAAAGATGTTTACTAGGAGGTGAGTGCAGTTTTTTACGCTACCAAGAAATACTCTCAGCTATTATTCCCGGAAAAAAANGCTTTATTAAGCACGAGCTACTCATCTGCAACAGACCGATGATACAATTTGGTCCCACCTACGTACCCTGGCCTGCGTTCGGTCCATGCGGCGCTACGTCGCTTGCAAGAAGAGGGAGGCTGTTTTCATTTGGAAGATATTTCTCGTCGTTGCATCAAACGACATTTCGCGGGTAGAGTTTCCAATTCTCAAAACTAGGCTATCACTCACTTCAACTCTCCTACAACGTCTCTTAGATTTGTTCCGAGAGCAATTTCCTTTTATACATTACACCTTGATTATTTTCAATAACTTGAATGGAGATTGTGATCAGGATAGCTCAGACATGCTAATCAAATTGTCCGATTTATTCACGCATAGACAGACTAACGCACAGTTCTCCACCTTTCTGGGCCACATTCTCAGGTTTGGCACCCGAAAACGACTGTTGATTTACCTTCCTACTGAGAAATTTTGACGAAACCTGCCTCAACTCGATCCAGAAAGTATCAAAAATAATAGTGTATAAGAGACTATACTGCATAAATCTTTGTGCAAGAAATTAATAAGGGGAAAAAAAAAARGGCCGATTAAAGGTTGAAAACGATAAAAAAAAANTGAAAGAAAAATGAAAGAAAAAACGAGAAAGATAAAAGCGAACAAAACAAAAGATTTACGAAGCAAGGGTAGTAAACACAACTAGAAACGAATTTCTAAAAGATAGAGATGCCATCGTGACGGGTTGGCCTTACATTTCCTCTTCGAACTCAAACTCGGAGCCAAATCTGCTTCTCCACCACTCGTCCAACGTAAGCCTGCCGTCGTGTTCGACAGAAGTAAAATCACCGTATCCCCCAAAACCCCATAAACTTCTTCCCATCCCAAGAAAGGTCAACAGAGGTACCCTTGAACGAAGCTGCTGTACATCATCTTCTACCTGATCCTTCAACGGCTTTTTCGACGAAATTGGCTCTTTCCACCGTGGTAAAGGATACCTGTGGTATTTGTTGAAGAGGACATAACGCAATTGGGAAGGGCAGTTCAAACCACTACCTAAACTGTTCAAGGCAGTCTGTGTATTGCAATGGCGTTCATGTAAGAATATGATAGATCGAACCCGAGTATAAGTTCACTTACCCGAAGATCCATGGACGACTGTTCGAGCCACAAATTCCTGAGTTCCGGGAACGTCCTTTGAAGAAGAGGCAGCATAAGTTCTAGGTTCACGTTTCGGGCGATCTTGATACTGAGAACTCGCAAGGAAACTCCTAGTGAAGTGCCCTCCGCATGAGACAGGAATTCAGCAAGGTCGTCGTAATACATATAACTATCCAGAAGGATTTCTTCCAGATTGCGGTAATTTGCTATAGCCATCAATGGAGGGGAGCCCGATATCATCAAATACCGGAGATTCGGAAGGGTAAGAGGGGTAGTGACGAGCGAGGAAGATATAGAATGAAGAGTGTAGGCCGGATGCATGTTTTCACGAATAACACCCATCCGGATCAAAAGCGTTCGTGTCTGGGAGGTATCGAAGTGGTGGCCGTCGATTTTCAGTACAATGAGATTTTTAAGCAAGGGTAAGACTTGACATAACATAGTAGAAGAAAGGTAGCCGTCTGATGAGCTCCACCCCATTAACCACATTTTCTTGACATAGCGACAATAACTTTGAGATACGCCTGATCCAGAAAGAAGGGTGGCTAACAAACGTCGGCCCGTACCCCAGTTAAAAATCAACGAATGATATCGGAGGTAACCCCCGACCGACGAGAATCGTCTGCAAGTGGCCATAAAAGATGTAAAAGTGCGAGAATCGTCTTGGAAATAAAGGGCAATTTCTTCCAAGACTTCAGCAGGAAGAAATGTGATGAAAGCTGGCCGGTTGAAAGGAGCTGACCTGAGAGCCAACTCCCTTTCCTGACGTCGACAAGTAGGGGGAGGCATACGAATGGTGAATGATGTGTCGAGAAAGAATTCTTCAGACGTATTCCTTTTATACAGGTCATGGTCGCCTTGGCATGCCTATGAATAGAAAATGTCTTTAAAAAACCAATATAAATCGACTATCTCACATACATGGACTGTTTCTTGAAGGATTCTTATGCATACCAGCCGCCAAATGGGAGTACGCGCGAGGAGCAGACGACATCACGGCGTGAGAGTACGCGCGAGGAGCAGACGACATCATGGCGTTTGCCGGCAATCCGTGACAGGCACCAACAACAACAAATTATGACGTGGCGAATCGCTGGTGCCTGGCTGTGATCAATGTGGCGTGAATCCGCGCTGTCAAACCTCTGCCTCGCTCCAAACTCAACTTCACGACTGAACATCGCGAGCTCGCAAGGAAACACTCATTCATTAACTCTCAACATGAAGGCACCACTAGATCCAAACCTAAAATTTACGAGATATGTCACGGGAGAGAGCCTCAATCGTCTATATAAACCACAGATATCGACTTACCGTGCTACACCAAATTAACGAAAACACCCCAGCTCTACTCTCACCTCGACTCACCACAGATTTTCAACAACAATTATGCCTCCATCAAGGACCCCAGGGGTTACAATGACCCCGATCATTCTAAATCGTAGAATCATAAGCTTGAAAGCCGAAGCAACGACTCCAACGTGCGTACTTTGTTTATCATACGTGGAGATGGAATAAGTTCTCATTCACTTATTAGTGCAACCCAATTCCCCGCTATGCGCTTCCTACCCAGAAAAGTCACATCCAGCACCTTGTCCCACTCTCAAAATCAAGGATACGACGAGAGGTCCGAAGCTATTCCAATAAGGTCACCCCTCCCACAATATGTCCAACCACCATCTATCTTCACCAATCCATCCCCGTCTTCCACTGAACCAAGTAAGTAATTTCGACCATTACCTCCTATTAATTCTTGAATCTCACACACGTATAAGTTGATTCTAGCGATGATAGCGACGAAGATGATGAGGATACGACCGTTGAATCGGACTCTGACAGCACCAGTTTTATCGAAACAGATTCCGACGACGACCTGACGTCCGACAACGCATCATTTATGTTAGACGATGACACAGAAAACGATGAAGATGAAGACGACGACTGTGACGGTGAGGAAGACGTTCGCACCACGGACAGCGAACAGGATTCCCCAGTATCTTCTCCGGCGCCTTCCCCAACCATGGAGAACGGTGAGGTTCAAAGCCAAGGCCTTACCAAACACTATGTCGCAGGACCTGAAAATGATACCAAGGAAATGGGGTATTTTGACTCAAACTGTAGCGAATCCTCTCAGTTCTCGGTCAATCTTCATTCATCGCCCGGTTAGTTTCTCTTGCTCCTTCGGATAGATTTTTTTCTACCTTTCTAAACTCCAACCACCTTAATTCATTCAACTCCAATCACATTTATACGAACTCCTTCACCTTTTTGACGCTTGCTAATTATACATTTAGGGCCCCAACTGTTCCTAACCAATCCTCTCGGCCAGAACGTCCTTTCTACAAGGGAAATCATGCAGTCATCTATTCGAAATTACCTGAACATGAAATCTCTTGGAGTTAACAACACCACGCACGATTCCCCCATCCCCGGTCTGAAGTTCGCATAATATCAAGCAACTATTACCCAGAAACGACCGGGACACCCAAAATCGTCTATCAACCAGAATGAAATTCTTCCCTTCGCCATTGTATGTCATACTTTTCTTTCTTCCTTTTTTTTTTTTTTTTTTYTTTTTTTTTAATTCTTTCTTTTCCTTCTCCCTATATATTTATTTACCTTCATACCACCACCCCGATCAATTATCGCTTCGATAAGTCCTAATGAATGCTCCCTGTGCGCCCCAAATCCTCCTATGTTCTCTTCTATCCCGGTACAACGATTTCCTTCTCTCGATTCCCCTCCTATTTGATTCAGGTCTCCCTGATCATATTTGTATAATAGTCCTTCTTGTACAATAGTCATTTAAGAAGTTCTCGCAAGAGAATACTTCATGCTCATGTCGAGATGCGGTAGCTTACCGTTAAACCGCCCTTATATGTTAAAATAAACGTCGGTTTACGAAACTTCTCGTAATGAAATAAGGAGTTCGGAAATCTATAGTCTCCGATTTATTTACTACCACAGTCAGATGAGTACGCGGCATGAGCCTCAGATACACTTCAAGAATGAGTCTGGGGAGGGCCAGAATAGCTTTAAGCGTCGAACGACAGTTTACAGTTTGAAAGCTACAAACAGGCGACTTCGTTATGCTAAGATCTTCAATTCTTAAATTAACAAGTACATAACGGCAGTGAAAATGGGTACACGTTTACACCGATGTTATGAAAAACTCTGCTCATAAGAAATCCATCGAGGCTGCTTATTCCGAACCTTTTTATCAAGACATCTACAAAAATCATTAGCACGGTTAAACCTCTCACCTAAGCTGAAATAATATTCACCGAGCACAAATCATTTTACCTTGTAAAGCATGGAAGTCGCACAGACGCTTACACATGTAACATGTTCTTGTAGGCCTGTCCCTCCCGAACTGGGTAATTAATTGTGAGGAAACTATACCACCGAAACTGGATGGAATAACACACTTTCAGTAAATATTGACCACAAGGGTTACAAAGAACCTGTGTTCCTACCCCTCTCCTCCACGTCTGCGTCTCTTCTATTAAACAATTACTGCAGCGGTAGTCCCTGGCTTCGGAGACGTCCGGAATCACCAGTATATCTCCAGGTGATTCCATCGACGCACTACGGAAGCAATGATGAAACGGACCATCTGTTGCCTTTGGGGCGTTAGGGAACTGTGCGACCGGGTGGGATGTGGTAGTTGGTCTTTCAGAGAGGGCTGGAGAACGAAATTCCTTGCATATCTATCAATAGTGCTAAACGTGAATATAACCGATAGACGATGAATGGCCCAAATGAATATAGAAGTACCTGGTTCTCAGGGTAGGAAGGAACAATACTCGAGGAAAGTACACCTTCAAGAAAGGTGCTAAGTGGGGGTAAAATCTCGGGCGTCATATGAGAGGCGCTGGGGTCGTGAGCAACGCTTTGTTTGATTCTGGGCAGAGTCAAATCGCTTGGGCCTGTTTGGATCAAACACTTGGAAAGGGGAAAACAAGCCATCCGAGGTTCAGGGTCTTCACTTGGATCATTGGTAGAGTGAACGAGAGAAGCCATGAGGGAGGCGTAAAGGAACAATTAGAACGGTGGGAAAGCCTGAGGGATCGATATGCATAGTACCGTCCGCATTTTTAAACTTCCAAGACAGGAAACGTCCTATTCATCACCAAGATTCAGGAAACTTAACCCTTCCAATGTGTCACTTTATTATATTGAGGAGACTGGGTGTTTTGTTACCAAGAGTGATCCTAAAGGTTCTACCCTCGCCCAAACCGGGGGTAGGACTTGAACCACGAGGCTGCTGCTCCTCCTTCCAAATTGAGATAAATTCATGCACGCCGATTAGCTGGCTCATTGCAAAGACCATGTCCACGAAGACAAATCAAGCACATATAGAAGCATTAAAATCAATCTAAATTTTTATTTTTTCNTTTTTTANTTTTTTCTTTTTCTTTTTCTAAGAAGGCAATAAGTTGAATATGGAGGACTCACAAGGATCCATTATTTCTGGAGCTCTCTCCACCACGACGCCAGAATAGAAACCATCACCAAATCATTGATGGGACGTAATGAAACCAGGAGCTCAACCTCTTTATCGTTAAAGGAAACTTGAAACGAACGATGGATTTATGATTATACTAGACGGCCTTCGTAGCACCCGGATCAATTCTAATCGCCCGATTTATGCGTATTTAACCCCCTGCCTGCACGCCTGATTTCGCCTGACCCTCAAACGCCGAGTTTATACAATCCAGAATTAAAATACATTGAACAACCGCTATTTTAGTAGAGAGGAACGATACGTGATGAAAGCAAAATAAATAAAATAGCGCGATTAATGCAGACTCCCGATGCCCTGACCTTCCCGTGCCTTGCAGCACCAAGTGCCCGCCCGACGAATCGGATGATTGCAGAGGCCCCATCAACAAGAAAGCGATAATCAGGATTGAAAATAGACCGTGTCCCAATGGGCAGCGGTACACACAGAAAAAGAGTAGAAAGGCGTACTTTCAATGAGTTACTGGAGCTATCAAGGTTTTACCAGTCCTTCCTGCGATCATATATGTTTTCATCTTTTCCTCGAGCTGTCTTCCAACACCATCTTGCGTAAATCATTCTGCATCTGTAAGTCGTTAACAACCCACCGAAGTAAACCACCGGGGCAGATTACGGTAAAAGGAAAGGCTGGCCTCACCTCGACCGACTAGGGTATGACCAGACATAAAGAGTGCATAAGAGATAAGAACGGTGACGCCAGGGGGGAAACCGGATGAAACGGAAAGTTTTTCACGACCAAGTATTCCCCCCTCCCCAGGTCGCTCTGGATTGAAACACTCCAGGAACGGGGAAGATTACATTGGTCACGGTGACCTTTGCAGCAAACCTAAAAGCCAAATTTGAAGGCGACACAGGGAAAAACGCAATATTGAAAGTGCGGCAGTAGGGAAGTGTCTTAAATGTATAATTGATCAAGCTTATCCTCGACCTCCTCATAAACTTCTGAGGACCATCTTTTAAACAAAACCAGTGATGAGTGAGAGAAAAAATAAAATAAAATTAAAAATTAAAAAAGACGACGTTAATCGCCGGTCGGGCAGGAAGCACAAACGACTTACCATCTACAAATAATGCCATTCTACAAATCTCCGCGTACGTCTTCCAGTTAATAAATCGACAGGGTCAGACACTAACCCGGTAGAACACGCTGTCGTTCAGAGCGGCACCACCCGAAGCTCGTTTATGATCAAACTCTTCGACTGCAAACATTACAGCCTCCCGCGCTCCAAAGTTTTGCCAGTGGCCCGTAGCTGGCACTTACTGTAGATCGAGCTATTAGGCTAATGAGGCATGACAGTCATAACTTCCCTGTCTTTCCTTCAGCCACTACCTAAAAATTCTAATGAATCGAGGTTAACCACGCAACAACAGAGGCGTTAAACACATTACATACCGCCCCACTTGACCTCGGTAAAACCCTTACGTTGAAGGCCATCAACGGTATATAACCTCCCTGAACTACCCTTGCGCTCCTTCATGGCCTGATACCCGCAGCTCGTGACGGGCAGTTGAACGCATTCTATTTCGAACATAAGAGGGAGGGTTGAGGCATACGGTTGAGCACTGCCTACGCACAGATGAGTCAATGCTGCTGAATCTTTTTGTGCAGTCTCTTTGACGCTCGACGCCCATGTATAATAGACCGAACCTGTGAAAATTTTAGTAACGCATCGACTGNAAAAAAAACGACAGAATAAACTACATCAGGGAGCATCCAGTCTCTGGCTGGCTTCACTAAACCAGAATCAACTCGGGCCTCTGGTCTCTTCAACGCACAACCTTCAGAGTCGCACCTGTCTCCACGAACGCACTCATCGAGTTCTTCGTCGTTCAAAACCGTGGCTTGGCAGAGAGTCTCCGGGAGGTCAAAATTGGAGTAGAGAAAATAAGAATTTGAATCATGATAAAAAGAAGTACTTGGAAGCTTAGCGCACAATCCAAACTCATCGTAGACGTCTCCAGGGCTGAAGCTCAGTCACAGCGGGTTCAGGTTGCTGACCAGCCGGGGTGGATGCGATCAAAATTGCCAACAGAGAGTACTCAACAACCACGCAATCACGTGCACACCGAGCTTTTTCAACTACCGCTGTACCAGGCGTCAGTACCCACTAATAACAAACAAACACGACCCATAGAATACCGGAAGGCGTGCATATTAAGAGATATATATATATATATATAAAAGAGTCTGGAAAAATCCCTTCGCAGTCAAGTTGAAATCAACCCCGACGCCGCCTCTTTTCAATTTTTTTTCAACGGGGCACAACTGACTAATTCCAACGATTCAGGCGCCGACATAACTTCTGACGTCAAATCAAGCGAGCTTGGATCACAGCTTCAACATCTGCGTCATTATTTGAGAGGACCACCTCCAAAGAGCGACGTCACTGCTACAACAAAATGGTAAATGGCATCGACCAAAAGACACATTTTACAGCTTCTAGCCTAGTCTATAATCAACCATAGTAACCGGACGTGTGCCTACACTTTAACGGGGGTGTTGGAAAACCGAAAGTGGACCACGATGAGAGGCATAACGAGAACGCCAACCCTGAGGGAGGCAATCAAGAACACGCGAATGGGCCTCGACAGCTTCATGAACACGAGCCATACTCGACCACCACTCTTCACCTCAATCTTCTCTTCAGCCTTGGAATTTAATTCATTACCCTTTTCCCAGTCAAACTCCTCTTCTTCCGAGGATTCGTTACTGAACGAGATGTCAGTATCCAAAATTTGCGCTTCGCCCGGTTTCTTGATATTCTGAGCCTCAGCCTGGGTGTCGATTTCCAGTGTTTCTAGAGGTAGAGAGTCGGGCAGATTAGGTGCCATAGGCAGTGAGAAGGACCAAGAAGACAAAAGCACCCTATTTCTTGTTCGCGGTGGATGGATACAAAATAGTGCTCCACACAGAAATACCAGGTGATCGAGTCGTAAGTGCCATTTTGATTTGAAGACTTTGGGAGAGGTCCAACGAAATCAACGCCGATGAATTCCCTGGGAACAGTGAGGACGGGCAAGGGTTTTTCAGTAGGCCGTAAGGTTTCTGATTCACGACTAATAAGCGCTCAACTTTCCACGTCCAGATTCCACCGAAGTTGACGCATACTGTCATATATCATTCAACGTTTATCCCTGCACGTCGCCTCCCCTACGTGAGGTTAGCGGGAACTCCCAGGCAGGAAATTCTCGTGCGCGCGACTCACTCCGCCTTGCCCAACTTTGACTGATTGACCAAGCCCGGTGAAAGGATGGATGGTCAAAGCTATAATACATGTGCTAAGTATTAATCTACGTAAGGTTTACTGGGGTTTGAGTTGGAGGAAATTGCTAGTCTAGGTCATTTCTCGGCCATTTGGCTGGTGGGTCGATTCGGTCTTATCGACACTGGAAAACCGATCGACATTCAGTCGGACTTCCCATTTGAGACAGGAGTCTTCACGTGAGGCCGCCGACGCGTCTTTCATGCCGTTTACTCGAGTCAACAACCATGTTTACTTGTCCTCTCGTGCATAGTTCCTCGGGTACAATAACACTTCCTTTCTCTATCTATGTCGCTCCCCTTCTCATCACTCGAAAATCTTTCTCTCCTTAAGGAGGTCCTTATGGCTTGTATTCCGCATTGGACTGAAGGACCAAGGCCTCACCAAATTGAAGCCTGTGCATACGTGCTTGAAAAGCACCCTCTTGTTCTGATTACGTCGACAGCATCAGGGAAAACAGCGACATTCTTTGGACCACTACTGGTCCTCCAACGTTTGCTGAACCATCCTCGGCCTGGAATCCCAGAAAACCTAAATTCTTCAACATCCTTCCAGGTAATCAACTCTTCTATCCGACTTCCCCTTCCCCCTTCCTTAACGCGAGCCCGCAGGTGGAGGCCGCTATCGCGGTATACCATGGCCTCGGCTTCGTCATCAACCAACTTGGATGTGAATTGAACTGCCCGGGTAGCAAGAGCGACCTTTCCATGTTCCAGATATGTGATGGGATGTAGAAGGTTGATGAACGTGCCAACAGGAGAAGTACTATCTGATTTCGTAAAATCGGTGTCCAAGGCTAACTTCGAGATTTCGTTTAGGATTATTCCAAGGTGAGGTTTAGTGGTTCTGTTGAAAAAGAACTTGAGCATTCGTTTGTGTATTTCTGCTCATTGACACTAGTTGACGAGTTGGCCGCAGGGATTCCATCGCCAGTTGAGTATTCGGCCATATCTTTGTGTGACTTGTCCTCATCACACTCTCTCGCCCCTTCGGTTCTCCTCTTGGTCTCTCCCTTTGAACACCCTTCTCCCGAGCCCATGATCACCACCTCGTGCATCCCTCTACTCTTCCAGTAGATCGCCTTTCTGGAACTCAATAAGTATCACTTGCGATGCCAATGGAAGCCGCGCCAATGCAACAATGAACCCGCTGCGGGGTATCTTCCGTCTACTATCTTATGTGAGTATTTGATTCCCTCAGAGAAATTTTCTAAAATGCGCTTGCGAATTTCCAGCTCTCGGCGTCTCAGCTTCCAAATTACAACTCTGTTTTTGCCTCCGGTCGCTCTGGCTCTCCTGCTTGGAACCCTACTTTTGCCTCTTCAACTCGACTCTTCTCCTGCTCGCAGCCTTCCTCAACAACCAGCTTAACCAACCGAAGTATGTAAGTCAGTTAAATCAATCTCAAACTCGTTCTCACTTTCACCTCAAGAATATAAAAGTTCTCGCACTGTTTCGCAAGAAGAACTCTCTTGAAGCTTGATTCGGGTCCGCTGCTTCCAATGATCCTACCCCCGCCAGGGCGAATACTTGAAGTACGCATATGAATCTATCTGTCTCAAATCTGACGAGGGCCTGTAGCTCCTGTGACTCTCTAGAATATCTGGCGAAGCCTGGCAGTCTCTGATGTCGCCTGATATCGTTCCGACATGTTCTTATGTATAAAAAATATATATTTAGAGTAGAGAAATTGCACGATTGTTACCCCAGACCACTTCCGATGGCCTCTCCCATCGTCTGAATAATTCCGATAGCATCTGGTTCTGACCAATCCCGAAATTTTGAGGCCTTGCGAGAAATAATGAGATTCCACCGTTTTGACAAATTGTCGCTCCAGGACCCACCAGGAATTTGGGGTTTCAGGGCGGTAATCTAACTGGCCCTGTCAGAGCCTGTCAGAACTGATCAAAAATTTGAGAATTTCTGGTGAGCTCTGGCGAGGGCTCGCAGTTCCGCTCAGGATCTGATCGGGTTCTGATCGATTTTTCACTGGGTGCATCATCTGTTATCGTTAGGTCAGCAACGGAAACTAGGAAACTGCCAGGCAGGAATTTCTTGCGCGCGACTCACTCCACCTTGCCCATCTGGTGAAGGGGTGGATGGTCAATCAATCAAAATTGGGCAAGGCGGAGCGAGCTGCGCGCACGAGAAATTACTGCCCGCCAGTTCCCGCCAACCATACCTACGACATACGTACAACGCAGTGAAGGAAATAATGATATATTATATATTAAGTCAGCGGCCATACAAAATTCTCATATACTGAATCGGTTCCTCAACGTGCCCAAATAAATGACTGAAAGTCGGTGAAGGGGATGTAAAGGTTATCCCGGGTTTGAGCTGAACAGGCCCTAAGACCTTGCTCTCAGAGTAAATTCAAAAATGAAAACCAAAAAACATATCGCTTGGGAGATGTAAATGTTGAGAGAAGAAGACCCGATTTGAAAATGGCTTGGTGAAGATGAGGGTAGAAAGGATCATAAAAGGTCGTCAAAAAAGCTTCCTTATCCCGCGCAATAGATATTCTGTAACGTGACAAAGTTAGAGAGCTCCAAGAGTTGCAATGTCCGGCACTCACTGATACATAACAGCCACGAGAACTATTTAAAGTCCCAACACAAACAATATGGCAAGTCGCACGGGAAACCTGGACGAGCTCGAACCTGCCAAAGAGGTCTATTGGGAGTAAGTACGTGAAAACAAGAGAAGTTACTTATACCCACCAGAACAGAACTCTTCTGCATGCTCGCGCGAATAATTTATCCTTGAACTCTTCGCTGTTCCTCTTTAATTCACCGTCAAGCCGCCTCCGCTTTTCACGAGCATGAAAAGAAGCAGGTTTCAATTCCTTAACCCGAGATAGCTCTGACGGAGAAAAAAAAAAGTGGCACTAGTGAATAATCTGTCGTTAATGAATCCCAACAAACAATGAATCGAAGCCACTAACCGATCCATTTCATGCATCTCCTGCACAAGTTCATCAAGCCCATGCCGCAGATGAGAGAGTAACTCATCCCGGCTTCTGGGAGACAGTGAGACCGAGCGTCGGTTACACCCGTCAATGCTCTCATCGTCGATAAGTTGTTCTAACGAGTCGAGTACCCTTATTAACGCCCAAGGCTTAACCTTCTTGGAACTCTGGTTCTGCTCTTCCAACTGCTCGTTGCCAAAAGCGTCTAGAACGCGAATACAAGGCGTCTTTCTAGTAGGACACAAAGAGAACGGAACCCCAGCAAATTTCGGAGTGGCAGGAGGAGATATGGTTTGGGTTTGAGCCTCTTACGAATTCAGACCATTGGTCATATCTGAAGCCGATGCGTCGCTCTCTCCAACAAAATCTCTTATCTCGTTCGCATCAGGATCGAACCGAACCTTCATAACACTCCTTCCAGCTGCGGAAGTCTGAGCCCATGCCCTTGGTACTTCCGGTGTCTGGAGGTACCGGGAACCTACCTTGGAAAACTATGTGGCTGACGTTGAAAGACCATTCTCGGTATGAACAGATGGTACTTCAGGCTGTGGTAATTCAGTATCTGATTCAATATCGGTTTCTACCAATTAATCTGCGTATTGACGCTTTGGGCGATGCTGGAATATCAAGCCGGCCCGCAGGGGGGCTTGGGAGTAGGCATGGCTGGGAAATCAAGTAATTCCGAAGGAGGCTGAACATTGGCTCAATCAAAGTACTGGTTGCTCAATGATGAATCCGAATGCCGACGCCGACGACAAGTGGGTGTAGGTGTGTCCATCCATAATCCAGGGATTTTGGAGCATTTTCAAGGTAACATTCGCTGATTGGCTAAGAAAGCTCACAGGCCGAAGATCGTTATCGGTTTCAACATCGGTCGGCGGGTCTGGTAGGGGCAAAAGGGCCTAAGGCAGCGAAGGAGTTTAAAACTCGAACCTCAAACTTGAGGAAGACGCGTGCAGTGGCGGCGTGGAGAGGAACTAAGGCATCTCTGACACAAGCTCTTTGCACAATTCTTCGCCCAATTGAAGCGCGTCTGAATCCAGTGCATCCGGGTGCAAGGGGGGACGTTCAGGAGAATCAGTGGGAGGGGACGGTGCCGTCCGCGATGTCCGGGTCAAGTCCTGATCTTCCACTTCCCGAACCAGCGACATCTCCTACTCTGTGTTCCTCTCATTTTTGAAGTGGTTTTACCTTCGATTCTTATCTCACTTCTTCTGAATTCTTCAATCTCGCTGGCATCTCACCCCCACCTTTGGAACTAGGATTCTCCATTATGCCAACTTCATCGTAAACTCACCACTCATGTAATTTTCATTGGTTCTGATACTATACATCAATCTTCTTGCTCTTTCCTCCTCTCACCGATTTAGCCTCCTGCCGTTACGAAGCCCAAGGATCAACTGAATCTACCAATCAGATCACCCTCAAAAAAAACTTTGCGATCACCGATTTCCCTGAGTGACAGTGACAACCAATTGTGACATCAAAAGGTCACCAAAGTCACATCGGATCGCCGCGTGACGTCACAACACCTTTGACACGACTGTGGCACATCCACTTGAACGCCAATTACAGGAACGCCGTTCGCATCCCCGCGGCCTCAAAAAATCGGGCACCCGTTTATTTAAAAAGCCCCACACAAGTCAGAAAAGACAGATTCTTCCTCAAAGATGAGATGTCCGTCCCGATTCCAAATCACTTTAATTTCGTATAAATACGGGCGACTGAAAAAAGTTACTTCAGTAATCTCCTATTCCATATCACGTAAACTCACGCTTCAACAATATGAGCTCGAACACTTGTATGAGGGATATACCTTTCCAATGTAAGTGCCAGCCTAAAAAAAATAAAATACGACAAATGCTCATGGTATTTTCATGGCACTATCAACACTATTCCTTGAACCCGATCTTTCATTTTCCGTCCATCGACAACTCAGGCCTCAGGCTCCAACTCAACGAGACCGGATTCATCTCTACCAATTCGTTGTTAATAGAGACGGACTTCTTCAACAATTACTACCAATTCATAGAATTACTCCACCTCAATCAACTTCAACTTTCTGACCATCGACTCATCAACTCTTCACAATACATACTTCAAGTACCCATCGACAAACTTGTGCGACACTACAAAAAATTTCTACTAACGCACCTCATATGCATAGCAAAGGCCCATTCCGTGAAATATGCCGGACTTCGTAAACTGAACATTGTTACGAACCTTGCATCTCACTCTTGTTCACCCTCTTGTACCACCGTAATCTATTCATTCAAAGAACTGCCACGGCTGCGACTCACTAAGCCATGGACCAATCCTTCACACCACCAACGATGGATGGCTCTACCCAATCACCGACAAAATTATCAAACATTACCTCTTGAACCTGAAATCAATCCAGCGTCATCACCAACAGAGACGACGCCGGAACTCGACCACAGAACACTTGACACCTCCCACTTATCAGTTCCGACGAAGAATATGTGTCGTAATATCATCAAAGAGTGGCAAAAATCTATGAGTCCATTCGCATTCTCACGCAAACCCTGCGCGGCATGCAGTTCTCTAATTCCAGCCAACTCCATCATAAGGATCCATGCAAGAGACATAAACCTCTTGCTGCTACAAAACCCTGATCTCCCGGAACACGTTATCCCTATATCCTACAATTTCCTCAATTACGACCGCGCTATATTGGAACCTCTCGGTCTAGAGAACAAAAACACTAAAAGCTGGATGAATATTTGCTTACGGTGCCAAAAAGATCTGATGAATGGAAAAATGCCCCGCCTAGCACTATCTAATTGGCTCTATTACGCTAGGGAACGCTTACCAGAAAACGTTAAAACTGCCTTCCAGGAAATGTCGATCTTCGAAAAAGCATTAATCTGCCGTATAAGAACAAACAGCATTTTGTGCCGTTTCTCCGGGTTTGATAGACCTGATTCCGACAAGCTTAACCCCCAGAAAAATCACCTCCGAGGGAACATCATCTCTACTCCTCTAAACATAAGAAAATTATACAACATTCTTCCCCCCTCCCCGTCAGATCTCAGAGACACACTTTGCGCACTTCTTATATCTAAAACCCGGCCCTCTAAAGAAACAATCCGATCCTTGCATCCAATACTCGTTCGAAAATCCCGCGTCAAACTACTCATCAACTTTCTACTATCTTTCAATCCTCATTACCAACTTTCCGAAGGATTCAGAGGATTCAGCACAGAACGCCTCGAAGCGCTGTTCGAAGAAGGCAATGACCACGGCATCCCATCTGCCATATCCATATCGCATCTCCCCACCAATGATGCTGTGGAATCCGTCTTGACCAACTACACCAATACAGACGCTAACTTGGAAGGACTTTTTATGGAAAATACAGCATACACCCTCGGCGACCACTCCTCACACAGTTATCGGGAAATGTCGATGCAAGCATTGAAATGGTGCAAAGACGGTCGGCCCTTCTTACACTCTCGCTCGGGAAGCACCCCTATCCCAGACATTAACAATCCAAACTGGTTAAGCTGGGCACACCCAAATGCAGACCCATTCGGCATCGGGGCATTCAACGAACCACGTCGGAAACGAAAAATCTCACCAGAAGTTCAATTGCGTCACTTAATCAACGTCCAAGATCCATTTTTCGAATCGGAACATGAAGTGGCCTTCGACATATACAACATCATCAGAAAGGCGGCAGTCAACACCAGCATACGATTTTCTGTTCCTGTATCGGCGTATACTCAGATCATATCCGACATTCGAAATTTAGATATAAACCAACTTGAAAATCTTCGCGACCGATTTCAGTCCAACCCGAATTACGAACCTCATTCTGAAAACGAAAAACATATCCTCCGCCTAATGCTATCAATTTCACCAATCGCTCGGAACATTCCTGGAAGCGTATCACAACGGATCAAAATGCGGAACGAAATCAGGGGCATAATTAATCAACGTGGATCTCCAACCTTATTCATAACTTTAAACCCAGCCGACCGTCACAATCCCATCGTAAGCGCAATGGCATTGCGATCATCAATAGATCAGCTCGATTCAATTTTCAACCTCTCGCTATCAGACAGAATGATTATCTCACTCAAACATCCCTCTGCCTGTGCACGCTTCTTTGACACTATGGTCAAATCCTTCATCAAAATTGTGCTACGAATATCACCTCAACGAGAAAGGAAAGGGTTATTCGGCCACTGTAACTCATACTATGGAACTGTTGAGACACAAGGACGAGGATCTCTACATTGTCACATGTTGATTTGGCTTCGAGGACACCTCCCACCGGAAACTCTCTGTCGCGTGTTAAAGGAATCAAGCCAGTATCGCCACAAACTGACATCATGGCTTGAAGGAATCATGGATTCGGGCTTCATCGGCACTCGGGCATTTCTGAATGACCTGAATGAAGATGACGACACTGAGCATATCTCAAACCAAGAACAACATTCCGGTACGATCGCAGGTCCACAGATTGTTGACATGGACGAGGAATTATTCGAAGTTGAAATGAAGGAATACGTAGACGATTTGCTTCTCAAATACCACTGGCATCGACACACAGGAACATGTTGGAAATATCTCCATCCTGGGGAAGCCCGAACTCCCAACAACTGCCGTTTCGGATTAAATGGAACGTCGGAAAAACACACTCAGATCGACGATCAAACAGGTCAAATAAATCATCGCAGACGCCACCCAAAAATGACATCGTTTAACCCAATCGTAACGTTCCTGATGAAATGCAACACTGACATCAAATTCATCGGCTCGGGAATGGATGCGAAGGCCTTTATGTACTACGTGACCGACTACATCACCAAAGCCCCGCTATCCATGCACGCAGGTCTTTCCGCCTTATGTTACGCCATTCGGCAGCTCATAGTACAAAACATAGGGACCGAAGCCACCTTCGATGAGATATCCACTAGACGAGCAATGATCATCGCCGTTAACAGTATGTTAGGCCATCAAGAATTCTCTCACCCACAAATTTTAAGCTTCATTATGGGAAAGGGCGAATTCTACACTTGCGAAGTGTTTAAAGCGGTGAACTGGGCTGAAATCCTACGTTTTGTTAACAACCACTTTGACCATTCCCAAGCCACCCAAAATACACGTAACTTCGGGTCACTAAACGATCTCCGACTAGCAGTTTCATCAAACGACTCCTCAGCCAGTGGATCGAATACCTTGCTAGACTACATTTTGCGCCCGATGAATGAACCTTATCACTCCATGGGCCTATACAACTACCTGACTTGGTACACAAAAATAACAAAACAACATGGACAAGGATTGAAAGCAGCAGAATCAACCTTCACATCAACGCATCCACAATTCTCCTCGCACGTAGTGAAAACAAGAAGACTACCTGCTACTCCCGTACTTCTAGGACCACGAATATCACGAAAAGAAGGCAGCGATGGTGATCGAGAATTATGGGCTAGGGACATGTTAATATTATTTCGACCATGGAGAGATCCTCAATCTTTGAAAAGGAATGAGGACACTTGGTTACAAACATTGGAATTGGTCATTGGAGAATTCAGTCGTTGGGAAAACCGAATTATGGAAAACATGACACTGCTTTCGGAAGCAAAGCATGCTCAAGACAACCACTTCAAGAACCGTCAATCGAGATCTCGGAACATCGCCACATTTGACCAATACACTCTAGAAAATACCGTTCATCAACCGACCAGAGTCGAGCATAACGTCTTTGACATAATCGAAGACAATCAATACAACAAGCAAGATTATAACAGACCCACATTAAACCTGGAACTACTTCTGGGCCCCGAGATTTCGACGTACTTGCAACAATGCCACATAATCCACCCGGCGATCGAACCAAACCTGAACGAAATACCACAAGACATAACTGAACGTGTGGGAGAAAACCACACTGACACTCTTTCCAAACAAGCGCAGTACATGTCCAGCTTCAAATTCCGTCCTTCCGCCTGTGAGCTGTCAAACTCACACCAATCGCTCGCATCAACGCTCTTAAACCAAATCTCACCCAAAGTCCGATTTACCACCCTATCATCGAAACACACGAACAATCAACCGTCGCACCACAACCTCATCCATAACATAGCCAAAGAACTGGCAGAAAAACAAGGCCTCAACAACAATCCTGACCAATTAAGGGCGTTCAACATGGTCGCCAACCACATGATCGAAGGAGACGAACAATTACTGATGTACGTCGGCGGTGGAGGCGGAACCGGAAAATCATACCTCATCCAATCAATAGTGGCACTTTTCAGTAAACTAAATATCTCTCATACCCTACGCCTGGGTGCCTTCACCGGAATAGCTGCTTCATTGATTGGTGGGCAGACCCTTCACTGCCTCTTATCCTTAAACCCGTCGAAAAAATCAGCAATAACTCAACGCCTAGCCGAAGAATGGAGAGAAATCAGATATCTCATAATTGATGAAGTGTCGATGGTCGGCGCCCAATTCATGTCCACCATATCCTCTCGTCTGAAAAGATTTCGGGGGGACTTCCATAGAAACGCAAATTTGCCTTTCGGCGGCATCAACATGATCTTTTTCGGCGATTTTTACCAATTACCCCCACCCAAACAAGCCAGTTTATTCTCTTGGCGTCTCGTTCGGGATCCATCATTTATGGAAACCCGAAACAATCAAGGCGTCGACTCTCTTGCAGGAGCATACTTATGGCGACAGGTACCAAAGGTAATACTTCTATCTCAAAACCATAGGCAAGCAGAAGATCCACTATATGCCCAACTCCTTGAGCACATACGCAATAACCAATGCACAAATTCCGACGGCCGCCAGGCAAAAATAGAAGGCCTTACTATATATGAACATCTCAAAACTCGACTGCTACTTAACGTAGCACGTAGCAGTCCCTCAGATCTGATACAATTTGTGGATGCACCAGCAATCGTTGGCAGTAGAACACTTCGAGACGCATTGAATGCACAGTTACTATCTTCACATGCCAAACGTGTACACAAAACCGTCCACCTATACCATTCAACCGACACAAGGAAACGAAAGCCAATAAATGATCAAGACGCCCTCCATCTCTGGAATCTCCCTTCACAACATACCAACGACCTAATCGGGAAGCTACCCCTTTTCCCTGGCATGAAGGTCATGGTAACCGAGAACATTTCAGTACCTTTGAAGATTGTAAACGGATCTGAAGGAACGGTCGAAAATGTGGTTTACGACATCGACCCAAACGGTCATAGAAAAGCTTCAGTCGTCTATGTACGTATACCTCAATGCCTCGCACAAGCACCCAGCCTCCCCATAGGCATTGTTCCAATCTTTCCGACAAGTGTATCCATCAAACTTCCTTATCAACTGCCAAGCACACAATCGCCTACATTTCGCCGGACACAGATTCCCTTAATACCTGCCTATTCATACACAGATTATAAAAGTCAGGGTCGAACACTGGACAGGGCAATAGTCGACTTAGTAACTGCAAGAGGCCAAGGAATCTATGTGATGCTCTCACGAATTAAGACCTTAAAAGGCTTACTTATTCTTCGAATGTTTCCGAGCTCCAGAATAACACAGGAAATGTCAGGAGAGCTAAAGAACGAACTCCGAAGACTGGCTACGTTGGACTCAATAACTCGATCTCTTGACACAACAGCTGTTATGAACACGGCAACCGAACCCACGAACGCCGCCACCTAGCCAGCCCTTCCTTCAGGTTAAACATGCCAAAAACAACACAGCCACCATTGCGATGACATCATATTTCGTGCAGCGTATGGCGGCCGCCATAAGAGCGATTTTCTATGTAATACCAAAAAGACCGATCTAGACCACATGCAAATAAATATAAATATACAAATGTAACCCCATATAGGCAAAAAAATTCTGGTTTTGATCCACGCCAGACAGAAAGACAAACCTGGACTAAGTGTCCAGGAATAGCATTCTACCCTTATCGATTATTGTATTGTATATCTTCCGGGAGCCACCTTTGTGCACTTCACGTATCACCCATCCAAACTTCGGGCCCTGAGCCTAGTTCCGCTCATTAGCTATTTGACGTTAGATAATGGCCAATTTTGTTTNATTCTCTCTGGTTTCTCTTATCGTTGCCTTTTACTTTAACCTACCACCACCATCTTCCCATTCTCGCTTTCCTTTCCTCTTTTCTTTGCCCTCTTTCTTATATTTCTACTTCAATTCGCTCATTATAAGTCACCGTTGGCTGCAAATCGTAGCCTCCACGTGTCGGATTCAATGGGCTCGGAGTGATAACAAGTTCTTCTTCCAACCACCATTGCGAGAGGGTCTTCTCGGAGAAGCGAAGATTCGAAGACGGGCGCTTGCTTACTGATACGGTGTGGGAATCGTCAATTGTTTGTCGCCTAAACACCGACCGCCTCATGGTGAAGGGCCCTTTCATGTTGGTCATTGACCACATACCCGATAGCCATCGCTAAGGCCCGACCTGGGCCCGACAGGGACACGCACGCGTCTCAAAGGAACAGGAGCCATGGCCACACCCGATATCTTAGATCCGGGGAAACAACCTATGAAATCGCGGTTTTCCAAACGAACGAAACTAGTGCATGCGCCGCCGAGTGAGGAGGCTGAAAGGAGTTGCGGCGTTGGGTCCCAGTCAAGTACGGCTCTTGGAAAGGGAAAGCAGCGTGCAACTTTCCATTTTTTCAAAGACATTCCGCTGGACATTCTGGGCGAGGTGAGTCGCCCGTAGCGGACTCGATGAAGCAGCACATTGAACTTGACCCATTGCGACATAATGAAGGTATTTTGGTACTTGGAGCCGTTGGATTTGCTCCACCTTTCTTGGACAGACAAGATCTTGCACTCGTTCCTGATGAACCGAGCTTCGATCCCGTTTTGGCGACGGTCGCTCGCTACGGTCGAGGGTTTGCCTCCTTGTCCTAAAGACTTGACCGAACCCCAATATATTAGCTTGATGCTCACGGACTATTGTCACGTACGCTACTTTCTCTCTTAGATTTCTGTTGGCTGATGAATCGTACTCTCTTTCTAGGGGTGCTTGCGTGGTGATAAGCCTCTGTTCATGTATATGGAAGCACGAACTCAGCTTTGCAGACAGTGCAGCTGCGAAGAGTGCGTTCAATTCAGTCTTAATACCTTGGTTTTGCACCGCTAAATCTTACATCGGCGAAAGGTTCAAACGATGGAATCATCTTCCCAAGCAGATAGATGAATCTCTTGCCGATATCATCCCTGCGACGACCCAGTCTTTGACCGCGAAAGAACGCAAAGAGCGTAAGTCATGTCCTCCTTCATCAGATACATGCGCTGATGTGTGACCATAGACACTGAACTGAAGCGTGTAGAACGTACTCGGTTCCATGTCAAAACAGCGTTGAAGCTTGACGAGGGCTTCAGGAAAATCCGAGGCAAGAAACAGAAGGAGATATGGCTTGCAGAAAAGCAAGCTGAATGGAAAGAAATAGAAGAGGTATGCTGTTGACGCAGCCCCAGCAGTTGAAGCCAGCCTAACCACCCGTGACTTTAGCATGCGGCGGCCTGTGAGCGTTATGTCTATCTCCAGGCTCAGAAGCGAAAAAAAATGGAAACGAAATCTTCCATATCGTCGAGAAGACAGGTGCGCTTTCCCTTCGTTCTTTACTCAGTCTTGAAATCTGAAATCAAATTTCATTCCCAGTATACGAGAGAAACTCATCGAACAAGGTCCGTTTTCGACACTTATAGTCTATCAGGTGGAGCCTCAAAGAAGTGTGCTAGGCTGGGGAGAGGAGCTGCAGCACTCGCCGTATTTTCTGAAGGAGGTATTCTGGCACCTTCTTCGCAAGTCGAAAGAATTCACTGAGCAAGGTAGGTATATGCCGTGTTGTTTATCTTAGAGCGAAACTTTGCTTATAAACCGATAGAATGGGACGAAATCAAAGGGAGTGTGATAGGAGGGTTGCAAAGGCAAAGAGTATTACGGATCCTACGGCAGAAGAGGTCACGGCTGACCGAACAAGCCGGTCTCCTCATCCAACCTACATACCGGGCCCACATCCTCTCGCAACTGCCCGATACGATTATACCGTCATTTGGGGAGCTGCTGATGACACAAGACTTTTCACCCATCGTCGAAATGGCTTCCCTTGGTCAGAACATCCCAGCTGGAATGCTGGATGCTGCCTTGCGCAAGATACCAGAAATATTCACAAATTGGCGGAGGGATCTGGACGAAACTTTCCTCGGCATCGTTCGTCAGTCTTCCATATACTCTGGACAGGACGTTCCCAAAGAAACTCTCCAATACGCTACGACTCTCTTTCTCTGCACCCGATGCTCAGATTCACTCGCCTACCCAGCAGTCATTTTCCACGAGTGTTTCATGAAGTCCTGTTCCCAATTTCACCGGGCCTCAGAGAACAACGTCTTGAGCTACAATCAAAGGCAAGCGATTCTCAGCGCGGTAGATCCAGAAACACTATCCCCCGCTGATCTCGTTCGCGTTGCTTACGGCGAGTCTCTATTTGGGCTCACTGCGCTATTATCAGATGGCCCACCGAGCCCACCGTCTGACGTCTTACAATTCAATAACACCCGATATCACCATATGACGGCCCTTTTGGACTGCTTGAGCATACCACGCACGGCGAGCCTGAACGCGCTGCGTATACTCGACCCATACGTCAAGCGTCATTGCCAGTGCTTTGAAGAGGAGATGCCGCGAAGAGTTAAGTCCTGGATAGAAGCAGTGAGTCTATTTTACGCTTCAAATATCTGTTCACAACTGACCACGTTACTATTGACGTATTTTTCTCCAGGTTGCTGGTTGCAAACCCCATCTCTCCGGAACATATGACAACTGCTTCTCCCCTGCGAGCGAAAGGGAAATCCATAACCTCATCAGATATCGCATCGACTTTTTCAAGCGTTGCCCTCTCTGCCATGTGTCTGCTGGCTATTTCGACAGGAGCTTTAAGCTGCTCGACCATCTCATGTTCACCCATAGTTTCTCAATGACCGATGCTGATAGTTTGCTTGTTAATTGCGAACAGTGTTATTTACCTTGACTTTTTGTTCCTACAATGGTTGCTTAGTTTGACCAATATGATGTCGATATCCCTGCATTTGCATGACTTCAAGTCCAGTCCATTATACAATGGAAAATCGAACCAGAATGAAATTCATAGGTATCGGGGACTCACATAACACATATTTTAGATACAAGATTCAGGGACCTCATCGTGCCCCGTAAAATAAACGTTCATTGCCTCAATTGACCTAGCGTACAGACAACAGTCAATCGTGCATTGCAACATTGGTGTACATGAGTTATTTATCGAGTACATTCTCAGGCGCTGGACATCGGTACGCTATCTGTATGCTGCAACTCGCCGCTTTGACGAACTAGCTTGAACATGTTTGTGAGAGCCTCGCGCGGCATTTTACCCTCGCCCTGTGCCCATGGCGGCGAGGCACCCTGCTCAAACAGCTCATAGACCTCCTCCTGTTCCAGTCGAAGCGTCCTGAGAGCCTGAAACACATTGGCAAACCCGGTGGGATGATGGGTGGCGATTTGAGCCAGATATGCATCCAAGTGAAGGGCGAGTATAAACCATGACCAGCGGGAATCGCTAGGGGATTTAGAATAGCTCAGGAAAACATCTGGGTGTAACGTGCGTAGGAAGGCTCTCTCTAGTGACGATTGAAGATGTGATACGGCGTCCTCAATGAAGGGTGAGGGAAGTGAAGTGCCGCGAACAAGGAAGTTTTTGGCAGGATCATACAAAGAAAAGATGCAACTCAAGATAGAGAAGCCCATACCGATTCCAGATGGGTTTGCCCTCACAAAACAAGCCGTGAGGTCGAGGTTAAGCAACTCCTTGAGCTGGCATGAATATTCAGCTTCCTTGGAAGGCTTCCATGCATCCCAAAGAGATGTCCATTGCGACAGAGCAAATTGGGTGTCTTCGTTGACCTCACTGGTCATAGTAACGGGGGACAATGTCTTCAAAGATCCTGCGAGGAGCCGGCCAACCCCCTTCTGAACGTCTACTGTAACGCCCAGCACCGTTTGAGGATGGCTCTGTAGGAATTCAGGGAATGAGGAATGGTAAAAAAAAATGGGGTGCAAGCCTTCATGGTCTACCATTTGCATCACGGCATGGAGAGGTCGAATGGCCTTAATTCCACGGCCAGCAACTCTCCCGGAGATACGGTCGAGGATGTTGAGGGAGCGGTGAACAGTAGAAGATATGAAATCATGGTAAGCTGCCAATATTTCTTCAAGAACCTCGCCCATCAGAACCCTGTTTGCTGGCGGACATGACTGTATGATTTGTCGGTAGAGCTCGAATAGGGATGAGAAAGGCGACGAGTGTGCAAGGTCTGGATTGGAATGGAGGCGCTCATCGAGTAAGTTTTGCAGTCGCCGATGGGGATCGTCATATGGAACATCGACGTGACGAATAACGGTGGCGGCGTAGAGCATGTGCCCACCGGTTCTTCGCAACAATTTTTGCACTAGCTTTTCCCCGGGCCACTGCTCATCATCACCTGGATTTGGGACCAAGTTCTCTGCGATTCGAGCCAGTTCATCCCTGACGAATTTCTCCGCATCCTTCATATGATCCCCAACCTCGTAGAGATCCAAGATCTCCGTCACGGTTTGAAATCGGTTGGCTTCGATATGTTGCTTGATCCATGGCTCTGGCCTGCTGAGAATGAGGAAGCATAGGGGAAGGTGGTAGGACTGGAGGGTGCGAATGAGATCGAGGACGCGAATCTGAACACCTTCTTGATCCTCTGCGTAGTGTTTCTCGATACGCGATTCTTGGTCCGAGTTGATGCATTCATCGAGTCCGTCGACGATAACTAGTCGATGAGGCATGCTGTCTAGCTCGCCAAGCGCCTTGAACGGCTCAACGATGAGCTTCATCAGCTGTGCTTCGAGTGTCTTGCTGAGCACCATCGGGTTTCGCTTTACCGCAGCCTCGATATGGGGAGCGAGCTCGGGGATGGACATGGTGAACTGATACGCCAACGTGATGATGAAGCGCGCAGGGCTGTTGCGCTCAGGAGAAGTCCTCCAGAAGAAGAACGTGGCCCCGACGGGATTGAAGTCCAGGTCCGTCCGAGATTCCAGCTTCTTCGAGACGGTCCCCGCAACAGCAGTCTTCCCGTAGCCTGCGGGGGCGTGGACCCACATAATCTTCTTCTCTGGTGGGATTTCGAACCCGTACCACGCCTCAATCCTGCCTACAACGGCCTCGCCGGTTCCTGGGTGACACAAAGGGGGAGGGTATCGCTCTTCCGAATCGTGCATAGCGCCTGTCGCCGAGTGCTTGTGCAGATATTGAAGCGCATCTCCATCTGAGACATAGGTGTTGAAAGTTGGCTTTGCAATGAAGTGTTTTGCGTTCTTGAAGTACGATACGCTGGACATGGTGGTGGTCTGGAAGAGATAAGAGAACCGTCAATTGTTTGTCGCCCAAACACTGACGCCCCGTGGTCATCGGCCCCAGAGTTGGACTCATCAGGAGCCATGGCCACTCATGGAGAAGAACCTATGAACCTGCGGTCATCCAAACGAGCGAAGCTAGTAGCACATGCGTCGAGTGAAGAGGATCAGAAGAATTGTGGCATTGGGCCAGGGTCAGGTACAGCTCTTGGAAAAAAGCGGGAAATTCTCCATTTTTTCAAGGACTTTCCACTGGACATACTGGGAGAGGTGAGTCGCCCTTACCGGACTCGATGAGCAGTACGTTGAAGATCCACTCCGGCACATTGAAGGTGTTTTGTTATTTAGAGCCATTGGATCTCCTGCACCTTTCTTGGACAGACAAGATCTTGCGCTCGTTTTTGTTGAGTCAAACTTCGATTCTGTTTTGGCGCCAGTCGCTTGCTACAGTCGAGGATTTGCCTCCTTGTCCTAAAGACTTGAGTGAGCCCCAGTATGCCAGCTTAATGCTCACGGACTATTGTCACGTAGGCGGCCGCTTTCTTGCTTTGATTCCCACCGGTTGATAAATCATCTTCACTAGGTGTGCTTGCGTGGTGGTACATCTTTGTTCATGTATCTGGAAGCACGAACTCAGCTTTGCAGACAGTGCAGCTGCAAGGAGTGCGTTCAATTCGGTTTTATTCATTCGACTTTGCAGAACTAAATGGTACATCATCGGAAGGTTCAAACGATGGAAACATCTCCCCAAGCAGATAGATGAATCTCTTGCCGATATCATCCCTGCAACGACCCAGCCTTTGACCGCAAAAGAGCGCAAAGAACGTGAGTTACGTCGTCCTTCACCAGACTCGACACGCGCTGATATCCCCCGACCATAGACACTGAATCGAAGCGTGTAGAACGTACTCGGTTCCATGTCGAAACAGCGTTGAAGCTCGACGAGGAACTGAGAAAAATCCGAAGCAAGAAACAGAAGGCAATATGGCTTGCAGAAAAGCAAGCTGAACGGAAAGAGATAGACGAGGTATGTTATCGACGCAGGCTCAGCAATCGAAGTCGGCCTAACCACTTTTGACTTTAGCATGCAGCCGCCTGTGAGCGTTATTTCCATCGCCAGGATCAGAAGCAAAGAGAATACAAACGAAATCGTCCACGTCGTCGAGAAGACAAGTGCGCTTTTCCTTCGTTCTTTACTCAAACTCGAAATCTGGAACTCAAATTCCATTCTCAGCATACGAGAGAAACTCATCGAACAAGGTCTGTTTTCACTACTTGTAATTCCTGAGGTGGAGCCTTACAGAAGTTTCCTAGGCTGGGAAGAGGAACTACAGCACTCACCGCACTTTCTGGAAGACCAATTCTGGCACGTTCTCCACAGGTCGCGAGAACTCACTGACCAAGGTTGGTATATTGTTCCACATCGTGTATCTTGGAGGGGGTCTTTACTTATGAACTGATAGAATGGGAGCGAATGAAGGGGAGCGTGATAGCAGGGCTCCAGAGGCAAAGAATGATAAGAATCCTCGGACAAAAGAGGACACAGCTGATTCAACGAGCCGGTCTCCTAATCCAGCCTGCGTACCATGCCCACATCCTCTCGCAACTGCCAAATACAATTATCCCGTCATTTGGGGAAGTGCTGATGACACAAGACTTTTCAAGCATCGTCGAAATGGCTTCGGTTGGTCAGGACATACCGGCTGCAACGCTAGACGCTGCCCTACGCAAAATACCAGAAATATTCACAAATTGGCGGAATGACCTGGAAGAAGCCCTCCTTGACATCGTCCGTCAGTCGTCCATATACTCTGGACAGAACATCTCCAAAGAAATTCTCCTCCATGCCACAACTCTCTTTATCTGCACTCACTGCTCAGATTCGTTGGCCTACCCGGCAGTCATTTTCCACGAGTGTGTCATGAAGTCCTGGTCCCAATTTCACCGGATCGTCGGATACGATGCCTGGGGCTACAAGAAAACGGAAGCGATTCTCAGTGCGACAGATCCAGACACGGTGTCCGCCGCTGATCTCGTTCGCATTGCTTACGGCGAGTCTCATATGTGGTATTTGGGGCTCACTGCGCTGTTAGATGGCCCACCGAGCGCTGACGCCCTTCAATTCCATACCGCTGGACATCACCATTTAGCAGCCATCCTGGACTCCTGGAGCATGGAGCGCACGACGAGCATGAATGAACTGTACGGACTTGACCCATACGTCAGGGGCTATTGCGATTGCTACGGAAAGACGGGGACGGGAAGGATCATGCGTTGGATGGGAGCAGTGAGTTCTTAAGCCTCGAACGCCCGCCTAAGGCTGACCACGCTAACATTTGTGTTTCTTCCAGATTGCTGATTGCAAACCCCATCACTCCGGAAACTACGATAACTCCTTCTCGCCCGTGAACAGAGAGGTGGTCGATAAGCTCCCCCCNACGTTCTCTCCTTTCCACCTGGTGGTCCTACTCATGCTCGAGGCGTTGCAGTCTCTGTCATGTGTCTGTTGGGTATTTTGGGACCCTCGGTCAGCTGGAACACCATCTCCAGTTTAGACATAGCTTTTCGGCGAACGATGCTGAGATTTTTGCTGCTAATTGCGAGAATACTGTGTACATACCTCGAGGTTTCTACTAGATTTGACCAATATGATGTCGATCTCCTTGCGTTTACATATCTTCAAGTCCAAGCTGGGGGCCTATTCTGCAATGAAAATCGAAACATCAGAGCCACTGCTCCGCCACCACCGGCAACGACAACGACAGCAACAACAGCAGCAACACTGACAGCTATTGAACTCCAGCAACCGACGCGACATCCATCGCACACCGAGTATGTCCGGGGTTGTACGATTCGCTATTTACATGCTCTGCTTTCGTATCCTTTCTCCTAGTCTTTTTTGTGTTACTGTTATCATTATCCTATTCATTCTTTCGCTTCATGCTGCAACTCCCCAGCTTTGAATCCTCCAACTTCGACCGCTTTTTCAGCCACTTGTAGAGTGCGTGTCCGATTGATTACTGCTCAGACGTCTCATTTCCAAGCTGGAGGATATATTTTCAATTAGAGGGTTCGTTCGTTGGCTACGAGAGGCCGTTACTTCGGGACTAGAAGCAGATCTAGTGACGGGCGCTTGGTTCTCGGTCAGTATGGGAAACCGTCAATTGTTTGTCGCCCAAACACCGACTCTCATGGTGAACGGCCCTTTCGGTTGGCCATTGACCACACACCCGAGAGCCATCGCTGAGACCCAACTTAAGCTCGACAGGGACACCCACGCGTCTCAAAGGAACAGCGGCCATGGCCACACCTCATGTCTCAGACCTCCAGGGGCCTCGGCATATGAACTCTGAGTTATCAAAACAAGCGGAGCCAGTGCCGAGTGAAGGGACTGAAAGGAATCAAGGCATTGAGCCCGAGTCAAGTACGCCTCGTGGAAAGCAACGTGCAACATTCCATTTCTTCGAGGACTTTCCGTTGGACATTCTAGGAGAGGTGAGTCGCCTGTATCAGATTTGATTGAAGCAGCATGTCACTGAACACACACTGCTGTTGCAAAAATTAAGATTCTCTGGTACTTAGAGCCATTGGAACTACTCCACCTTTCTTGGACAGACAAGGTCTTGCGATCGTGTCTGCTGAATCGAGCTTCGATTCCGTTTTGGCGCCGCTCGCTCGCTGCGGTGAAGGATCTGCCTCCATGCCCTAAAGATTTGAGCGAGCCCCAGTATACCAGCTTAATGCTCGCGGAATACTGTCACGTAGGCTGCTTCCTCGCTTCATTTCCTATGGTTAATAGATCATCTCTTCAGGCGTGCTTGTGTGGTAGTCAATCTCTGTTCATGTACCTGGAAGCACGAACTCAACTTTGCAGACAGTGCAGTTGCAAAGAGTGCGTTCAATTCGATCATATACTCTTGGCTTTGCAGAACTCAATCGTACCTCATCGGAAGGTTCAAACGATGGACACATCTCCCCAAGCAGATAGACGAGTCTCTTGCGGATATCATCCCTGCAACAACCCGGCCTTTAACAGCGAAAGAGCGCCAACAGCGTAAGTCACGTCTTCCTTCACACGTGCCCGCTCTGGTATTCTTCGACCATAGACACTGAATCGAAGTGTGTAGAATGTATTCGGTTCCATGTGAAAACAGCGTTGAAGCTCGACGAGGAACTGAGGGAAATCCGAAGCGAGAAACAGAAGGCAATATGGCTTGAAGAAAAGCAAGCTGAACGGAGAGAGATAGAAGAGGTATGTTATTGACGCAGGTCTAGCGAATGAAGTTGGGAGTTAACCACTCATAAATTTAGTATAGAGCTGCCTTTGAGCAATATTTCCATCGCCGGGATCAGAAGCGAAGAGAATACAAACGAAATCGTCCACGTCGTCGAGAAGATAGGTGCGCTTTTCCTTCGTTCTTTACTCAGCCTCGGAATCTGGAATTAAAAATCCATTCCCAGTATTCGAAACAAACTCATCGAACAAGGTCCTTTTTACTACTTTTAATTCATGAGATGGAACCTTAAAGAAGTTTCCTAGGCTGGGAAGAGGAAATGCAGTACTCACCGCACTTTCTGAAGGAGAAATTCTGGAGCCTTCTTCACAAGTCGCAAGAATTCACCGAGCGAGGTAGGTTTATTATCTCGCGTGGTATATTCAAAGGGAAGCTTTACTCATTAACCGATAGAATGGGACCAAGTCAAAGAGAGCGTGATAGCAGGGGTGCGAAGGAAAAGGGTGATACGAATCCTCAGGCAGAAGAGGATGCGGTTGATGCAACAAGCCGGCCTCTTAGTCCAACCTGCATACCGGGCCCACATCCTCTCGCAACTGCCAAATACGATTTTCCCGTCATTTGGGGAACTGCTGATGACACCAGACTTTTCGGCCATCGTCGAAATGGCTTCGCTTGGTCAGGACATACCGGCTGCAACGCTAGACGCTGCCCTATGCAAAATACCAGAAATATTCACAAAATGGCGAAATGATTTGGAAGAAGCCTTCCTTGACATCTTCCGTCAGTCGCCCATATACTCTCGACAGAACATCTCCAAAGAAATTCTCCTCTATGCCACAACTCTCTTTATCTGCATTCGATGCTCAGATTTGCTAGCCTACCCAGCGGTCATTTTCCACGAGTGTTTCATGACGTCCTGTTCCCAATTTCACCAGACCGGAAACAATACCTTGAGATACAAGAAAAGGGAAGCGATTCTCAGCGCGACAGATCCAGACACGGTGTCCCTTGCCGATCTCGTTCGCATTGCTTACGGCGACTCTCGTTTGTGGTATTTTGGGCTCACTGCGCTGTTAGGTAACCCATCGAGCGCACCGTCTGAAGTCCTTCAATTCCATATCGCCGGATATCACCATGTAGCAGCCATCTTGGACTGCTTGAGGATGAAGCGCACAACGACCACGAACGCGCTGCGTACGCTCAACCCATGCGTCAAGTGTCATTGCGAGTGTGATGGAGGGAGGGGGCTGGGAAAGGTTATGCATTGGATGGAGGCAGTGAGTTCTTAAGCTTCGAACACCCGCACAATGGTGACCGTGCTAACGCTTGTATCTCTTCTAGATTGCTGGTTGCAAACCCCATCACTCCGGAAATTACAAAAACGCCTTCTCGCCCGTGGACAGAACGCAGACTCATGGGCTCCCCGAATATGTAGTCGACTTCCCCGGGGATATGGCCCCGAAGCGTTGCCCACTCTGTCATGTGTCTGTTGGGTTGTTTCACTGGACCTGTGACCTGAGTGAACATCTCAGATGCAACCATGATTTTTCGGCGAACGACGCTGAAAGTTTTGTTACTAACTGTGCGCAGTGATATGTCGGATTGTAAAATTTGAGGATACCGTATACTTACCTCGACTTGTTCCTACTGTATTTGCCTAGTTTTACCACCAATATGATATTAATCTCCCTGCACATCTTCGGGCCCAAGCTGACAATCTATTGCACAGTCAAAAGCTCGATCAAAATAATGTGACATGTTCTGGTTAGAACGAACACCACCGTGACAGCCATTAGTAATAATCCATGTCAGGAGCAGGCCTGCTTACCGGTAGCCTACTCTCAAACGCTAACCAGTCACCCAACCTGGTAGGCAACAATCCCATCGACCTGCACTTCCACAACCCCACGGCTAGTGTCAACAGATTGCACAAGACGTAAAGCAGCTTCGGTCCGATGAGCGTTGAAGTCGCTTTGGGATCTTTGCTGGACGACGGTGTGAACTGGGCGAAGGCTACGATGCAAACACAGAACCCAATGTCAGTAAGAGGCAAACGACTCAAGGACTGAGATCTCACCTTCATTTACTCCCAAAACGTTCTTGAACGGTGACATGAGGAGCATAAACACAATGCCCCCGCCGGATAATCGCTTGCATGGGTCAGCTTTCATATATTTTCTCCTAGTCTTTTTTGTGTTACTGGTATCATTATCTTATTCATTCCCTTCATGCTGCTACTGGTAGTCGCGAGTCGAGCTCCCCAGCTTTGAATCCTTCAACTTCTGAATCGACCGCTTTTTCAGCCACTGATACATTGCGTATCGGTTTCATTACTACTCAGACGTCTCATTTTCAGACTGGAGGATATATTTTCAAGGATTAGAGTGCTCGTTCGTTGGCTACGAGAGGCCGTTACTTAGGGACTGGAAGTGACGGGCGCTTGCTTCTTGGCCAGTGTGGGAAACCGTCAATTGTTTGTCGCCCAAACACCGACCCTCATGGTGAACGGCCCTTTCGGTTAGCCATTGACCATAGAATGGCCCATCCGGGCAGACCTGGACACTTTGATTTTTCTTTTTTTTTTTCTTTTGTTGATTTTAGTTTGTGCCGAATATTGACGAGTTCTCGAATGGTTTTTGGTCAAGTGTTTTCTTATAAAGTGTACATTTGTGTTCTAGCCATGTTCCAGATTCCTCGTTTACGCCTATCTACTTCTCCAAGAACGAAAAGCATTTGTTTAACAAGAAAAAAATAACTACATAACCTTACACGCTTCGTAGAGTGCGAGATTTCGTGGGGTAGGGACGTAATTTTCCCATTCATGTTTGGTAGATGTCGCGTCGAATTTGATAGGAATATTGAGCTCGACCATCCCTGCACCTGATACCAAATCATAGACCTTGAGGTTGTTGTAGGTAGTGTAGGTGTACGCTCCGATGACGAATCGACGCACACCATCATCCGGGACAAAGGTAACCAGTCCAAGTTGCGTGTCGGCCGTCGATAACACAAAGTCGATTATGCGTACGACACGTCGCGGAGCAGCACTGAGTTCAAGGTCGTCCTTGAAGTGCTTAACCGAATAAAAGACGCATTTCAACGGCGCCGGCTGAATGATTAGTAGGGGGAAGATGGCGCCACACTCGCGGGTAAGAACTTCCGATCCTGCAATAGTCTTGATCGCTTTTTCTTCCTCAGTTCGAAACATGTTATGGGCAAGATATTCTTGTACCGCATACAAGTAGTAGTTCTGATCTTTATGGCGCATCTGAACTAAATTCCGTGATAGGCATGAAGAATAAGAAGAGATGGCAGTGGATATGGAGTACTTACGACTAAGAGTTGCGTTCTCTTTGTACGTGTGACAGTCATACCGGTGTATCTTCTTCCAATCGGAGGCTTGGCAAACGACGCTACAGTAAACCGTAACGCCACATTGGGCGCATTTCCTAGGTATAACTTGCCCGCTGCTACCGGAATCCAATCGGTGCTGGATGTCATATGAGATACATCGGTTTTCATCCAAAAAATGTTATGGATACAGCACATACCGTTTGGTTATCACATTTAAGCCCAGTATCTTCCTTCAGAGAAAGCTTGCAACCTTCGGCAAAAATTCCGACGACGTCTTGAAAAGTTTTCCATTGTGTCCCTGACCCGTTCGCAGGCCTGACGCCCGTGTAGGGCTGGAGATCCTGTAACCCCTTCTGAATGATGTTGATCGCTCGCCTGTCGGTCGATACAACGTATAGGTAATAGAAAAGATCCCAGCACTTCTTGATGATGGCGTTGGTGGAGGAATCGTTCGTCGTGAAGACTATTTCTCTGATGGTTGAGAGAAAGATTCCTATAGTGACAAGGCGAGTTATGTACTGGATGCGTAGATGTCGAGGAAGGCTAGTGATATTTCCCGCGAAGGTTTCAATCAGCGCTGGTTTCGCATGCGATATAGATTTCCAGATGTCGGAACTCTCCAGGCTGAAAAACAGCCACGCGTAGAAGGGGCTATCCATGATGTGGCGGCCCACAGGACAGAGCGAGGTCCACTGCGAATTGGTGATGTATGTGAGGCGGTATATGTCAGGGATAAGATCGGTTGTTGATTTCGCCCTAGCGATCAACATACTCGCTCGTGCCGATGTCCAGTTAGCGAAAGATTCGCAGAAAGCTTCGCCGTTTCGATGGCAGATCATGATAAGTTGGTCTTGTATGTCTTCATCGATGATGGCGGAGGACATGAGATCGATCGAAACCCCTCCAACCAACTCCCAGGGAGTGACATCTAATGTGGTTCCCGGATCCTTCTTGACTTTCCCCCAAAACCAAACTCGGATTAAAGCTTCGGCCAATGGTAAGATCATGCTTGGTATCAATCGCTGTTTCCTCCGAAGAAAAAGTATCCATCTGGACACGTCGCAAATGAGAAACAAGGAAAACGTCACCGGATCTTCGGGCCCAATGAGTATACTCTTTGGCCTCGGGGAGTCCAAAACATGGACAAGAATCTTGAGCAATGGTGCAGCGGATTGAAAAAGAATGTCGGTCCAATCGGATGGGCGAGTTCGGGATGTGACGCTAGTCGTTAACGCGAGGCACAACGTTGTTTCTACTTGAGAAGTTTGAAGGTTTCCATCGTTCGTTGAGATCGCATCGAAACGATACATCAACATCTCGAGCGTCGCTCTTGATAGCGTTCGGTCTGCGTCCTCCCAGCAGTACGATTGCAGGGACACGAGCGCTGGTCTCGATCCTTCTCGTGCGGATTCAAGGAGCTAATTAAACAAAGAATCGAAGAATCAGTTAAGTCTAGAAGAAAAGAATAAACAGATTTGAAGGGGCATACCTGGTGAAGTTGGTTGTACGGTGGCATGGCGCTGTGGAAAGTGCGACACGACGTGAGCCCGATGGCTTAACGTTTCCAGAACCCAGGCAGGCACAATACATTGAAAGGAACCCGATGATGCTAGCCCGAATCACACTCACCACGGAAAAGGAAAGACGCCACTGGCTTCTATTTCAGGATTCGTACGAAAAGGGGCCAATTCAAGAATTGAACCGGGTCATTGCGTCGCTCAGGAACCTACGATCGCAATGCACCGTTCCAATAGAGATGTAAACATTCTTTCAATATAAATCGATTGAATTGCGTACCAGAACAATCCTGAACACGGGGTTTCGAAGTAACGTAGTACTTGGCGAGGTAAAGTGATTGATACGCCGCCCACGAACACACATTCAAAGTAGGAAGACGAAAAAAGACACTGCATTTCTGCCTGTGAAAGAATAAGTCATAACAGGTATCATTAATAGAATAATAAGTAGCTTCGATTCAATATGGAAATCATTCCTATTCGTCAAAAAATATATCGTCCTGACTTGCATACTCGATCCTAGAATATGAATTGAGAAGTAGACGTCAAGAAGTTAACCAGGAATCCCGGACCTAGCCCTACCTCGGTTTCTTCTTAAACCGTGGTCACTCGGTGCCTTCCGCTTGGTCCCTCTCTCTGTGTTTCTCGTCACTCGAAGGTCGGAAGTTGCCAAATTTTCGTCTTGATGGGTGATTTCGCTAGCTTCCCCACTGTCGGGAGCACTCGCGTTTGTGCCATCAACCGAATGAGTGGACCCGCTTCCAGCAATATTTCTTTCTGATTCTATGGTGTTTTCGTCCGTATTTCCGCTATCGTTGAGATCTTCTGCATCCGATGAATAAGAATCCCAAGTTGGGCTTTCTCGGTCGACCTTTCGGTCGTGTTCATCTCCTCCAAACTCTGGACCTAGGAATTGAATACGAACGATTGTTAATGGTAATCCTTCAAAAATCATGCTGATAACATAAAAAGAAAAGCGTATGTACGAGATGAGGAACGCCGTTCTCAATTGAATAGATTCCAAATGAGAAGCAAAGTAATAGAAAAGAATTGGCCTGAGAATACTCACGTTTGGTAATTGAGATGCGATCCCCCTGTTTAGGAAGATCCACACCGATAGGCTCGTCCTCGAACAAGGACATATTCAAGGTAGTAAATACCTGCCCCACCCTGGTGATCTGTAACGGACGCACACTAGGTTGCCAATACTGGCGACCCACGGTGAACACCATCTTGAACGTCATTTTTACCACATCGCCAGGTTCCAGTTTAGGATGAGATGTATTCGTAAGATCCTCTAATGTCCCCGACTGAGCGTCGAAAAATTTGACTCTATACGGATTAGGTATCCATGTTGAATTGTTCGGGACACATGCCGCTTGAATCCAAGGGTGTACTTCATAGTCGACTTCGTATTCCGTTTCCTTAGTGTTGAAAGGGGATCTTACGGCGAAAATTTGAGAATTGACTATGAACCGGCCGTTGCTAGAGATCCAACTGGGTTTCATCCATTGGCCCCTCGGAACATCTGAAGGATTGAAATCACGCGTTTTGTCCACGAGTTGTTCGATGGCCTATGTGTGAAGTTAATCTATAAAAGTGAGTGATAGAAAGCCAGATTTACTTACCAACAGGCCGCGATGGATCCTGTTATCCATGCGACAATCGAACGACACCGTAATTTGAGCGTTGGTTCCTGGTTCCGTACGGCTGTTCGTTGCAAGGAGAAAGGAGATATGAAAGGTCCCGAGAAACGAAAATGAGTCGTTTAGGAGAGAGTATTTATATGGACCATCCTACCGGTTGCTTTCATCGAGGTACTTTGGAGTGCGTTCTCCTTCAGGAACAAAATTGCCTGTGTTAAGGTCTGAAGCCCATTTAACTACGAAAGCATGTGTAAGGAGTGCTACAGTTTTCGTTTTTGAATCCCATAGCTAGACATTTTTCAAATTTAAATTAGTTTTTTCCGTCAAAATGAATGAGCAATTAACCTGGTCGAAAGGCAAGACGGAAAAAAAGAAAGAAAGAAAGAAAATAAACTGAAATAAAGAAATAAAAACACACCGTCCAAACGCCCGACCCTTGCTTTGAAGGCACCAAGATAAATCTCCCGGACCCACGGGACAGTAAATCTTCTACTTCCATTAAGGGTATTTCATTGTCGTTGAAGCGCGTGCTTGACCAGTCGGCGATATCAGAAAAGTGCAACATATTCGAGTACTTGGGTTGTGTTGATCCATCTCTCGACCCCTCTGCAACCTGGTTTTATACACCTGGAAAAATGTCGATCAGATCTTGATTTATTGCGTACATACTTATCGGTTATTCATCTCTCGTACCTTCGAGGGCACCAGTTCATACTTTTTGCGATGTACAGGGTCGTTGGCTGACAGCTGAGGTTTACGCCACAGAATCGATGGGCAAAATCTGTATGCACATGTTTGGATGAGTGTCTGAGAACAGTTTGGTCATGCTTGTTACGGGTGCTCAAAACGGTGGTCCTGTTTGGCTACGACCTCGTCACGTCAAGGGCCGACCTGTAAAACTCCAACGTTGGACCGGCATATCCACTGGCTTACCTCTTCCCTTTCTGGACTCATATTGCATGTGTCTTACATATATATATATGTGTGTGTGCAAGTAAACTATGTATTCTTTAGGTTTATTGAAATGGCCACCCGTTACTCTCAGCCAATGATTCTTTCTCAACATTCTTCCCCCCGACCTCGTTCACATCTAATAGCATTCCTAGCAGGAGAGAAAATCGAGATCAAGCACTTATTACTCCAGTATCTCTCTCCTCGTGATCTTATCAATATCTCGTGTACCTCCTCTCTCATGCAGGGTTTGATATCAAGCTACTCTGCTGAGATCTGGAGCATCAACAATTTTTTGTCGCATTGGTTTACGCGACCTCAAGCTTTTCGTTCAGCCTTGGAACGTGCTGGAGCGGTGGTTTCGGGATCTCAGGTCGTTCGGTATTTTCAGAGGTTACCTCCGAACCCCAATTCCGATCTTGATGTTTTGACCCGACTCGGAGGTGCTTTGATTCTTGCCTTATTTCTCATCGATGAAGGATATAAACGCATATACAAGCGATATCCAAATGGTGCAGGAGGCTATCCAGAACATACGGAAATTTTTGGGATATCCTCTTCCAAATCCTTCAATTGTAGAGGTGAAAAGAATGGTATCCTTCACATAATGGATTTCGTCAAAACCAAGGCATCATACACAAGGCAGGGAAATCCAGAACGCACGTTTCATGTTCAATTAATAATCGTGGCACAAAATCCCGTGGAACACATCCTTCTGACATTCCATTCGAGTAAGTATCATTTTTATTTTTATTTTTCATGCAAAATACAACTCTGACTTCCGTTTCATCAAGCTGGCGTTATGAANTTTTTTTACCGAGAACGAAGCTATATCAATGTTCCCGTCTCTGACGTTTGTTGATAAAACTTTCTACGTGACCAGTAGTAGTCCCTTAGGTCGCTCTTGGAACCCACTTTGGGTTCAAAAATATAAACGAAGAGGCTTTTTGATCGATGACAAGTCGATCACGCCACGCCTCCATCTAGGCATGCGACAGGTTAAAGACCAGTACACATGGGTGATACCATTCTCTCATGGTAAGTCACCTCGAATTCAAATTATGGAAATATCGTTAACGAGTTTTAGGTAGCAGAGAAGTGCATCACGACAATAATTTTTATGCATCTATGGATGCAAATCCTTTCAGTTTCGATTTACTATGGGTCCGGGACAGCATCCAAGAAGGAGGAGATCACTCGCGATATCGCCTCGTAATACTTAAACATGGATTATGGCTCTATTTATGGCCTTTTTTGGAAGATAATCTATCAAGGAATCACCCTACCTGTTCTGCCTGAATCACTCTCTTTTCCACTTTAATCGCGGTTCTTATGGAATGTCAACGTTGTTCCCTCCAATCGGCACTAAAGTTTATTCAAGACATTTTCATTACACTTTTTCAGTTTTTGGTTCTCTTAAATCAAAAAGTCGTTAGTTGGCTCCCCGACCAATCGTGAAGAAGAAGTCAAGAGGTGGCAAGCCGGTTAATTTGGTCGTCGTTCCTGAGTAGGGAGGCGCTAGGCTCGCGTCCATCCGTTCCCATGTGACGCTGTCACCGGATGTTGTCACAGCGTGTCGCACTGGGATTCCGATTTTCGTAAGAAATATGGGACACTAGGGATACTGAAAGCCCTCTTACCTCGTGGTACCCCTTTTGTGGCAATGTTAGCCACCCTCCCCCCTCGGGTGCAAGCCGACGTGCTCACCAAGCTCGAGATCCGTCCAAAGAACCTCCTTCATCTAAATCTGGGAAACGACAGGAAGAAAGTGTCATTAGTTATGCGTGCTACGCATCATTTTATGAACACGTACCATGATTTGGACTTCATCATCCCATCCAACTTTCGAGCCATCGAGCAAGTCAAGAAGACCTTTGTATATGCCGACAATTTTGCAGTGGCCACTGGTATGGAGAACCACCTGTACGACCTCAGCCCCCCAGAGCTTCAATGCACGGGTTTTGTAAGACCATACAGCGCAGCGTTCTCTGTCGAGTACCGCAAGGATGTGATGGAGCTCTTTCAGCGGGGCGTTGTTCGTGTTTTGATATGCACTGATGCTGCGGGAATGGTCAGTATCATTCAATGAATTCGGAAAGGTGTAAACACTCACCGGGTATGCCGTCTAGGGTTGTAACATCCTAGATATTGATACCGTGGTACAATGGAAGTTACCCGGTTCAGTATCATCATTTGTGCAACGGGCAGGCCGCGCAGCACGAGACGATGGGCAAGTGGGACTGGCGGTTCTGCTTGCAGAAAAGTCAGTATACGAAGCTGATGTGGTAAAGCATATGGAGTTGACAGATGAACGCCGCCAAAATTCAAGTCATGGCTCGAGCAAGAAGAAGGGAGGAGTCCGTTAGGCACCGTCATACCCGAAGGCTTCAAAAGAGTACGCCATGCAGAGAGGGGTTCTGCGAGGCAATTACAACAAGGCAAATCACAACAGCAGCAGTGAAATTGACATACCGGTGGATACTTTGGCCCCTGACGAAGGCCTCTATACACCCGTGCAGACAGGCCGGTGTCGTCGCGATGTTTTGACAGGTCTTCAATAATGCATGCCCTGGTAAGCCTGATTCAACATATGAATGCTCGCTAACAGTAACATATCATAACTAGAACCTACCGTTCCCTGTTGCGATAACTGCGACCCCAGCTTCTTGGACTTGACGCGCCCGGGCGCACCACCCATCGACAAACGCGAACCCAACATCAAACNGGGGGGTTGTCAAAGTCGATGTGGCAAAGAAATTGCATGCATGGCGTGTTGCCCTTGCACGCCGCAACTATAACAATGCCCTCTTAACGGGCGCTGGACTCCTGAGCGACGATTTAATCGACCTTCTGTCATCGGTGGGCCCGATTGACTGGATGGACAGGTTGAAAGCTTTGATCGGCAACAAATGGGTGTGGTTTTCGAAATATGATGATGAATTACTTACCGAGCTCCAAAGCATTGCAATTCCACCAATGAAAACAAAACCAAAAGCAAAGCGAGGGCAGTAGCTGAGTGGTGGGAGAGAGAATGATGGGCGCGCAGCGAAAAGAAGGCGAGTCAATTCAACCCCGAGTTCCAGCGCTGCCACCGTCGATTCTCAGGCTGTCAATGGAGCTGTCAACGACGTCACCAGACCATTGCAAGGTGCCCCGGAGACACCTGCTCGTACGCCGAGCTTAGCCCCAAACCAGGCTGTGAACTCGACACCTGCAGCACCTGCCGTCCACCTTTACTATGCTCACCTCCCTATCCCGCTTTCCGTGGCACTCCCGGTCACCAGCATCATCCACAATACTACCCTATGTATTACCCCGGTTACCCTTATTACATACCGCCACAGTTCGGACCACCCGCCACTCCGCACTCAGTTTCCCCGCCCCCGCCCCCACCTCCTAGCACCTAAGTCCGTCACTTTTGTCAAAAAAAAAATATTTTTTTTCACACTATCTAAAATCGAATACGAGCGCAATAAAATGAGTTTGGAATGTGCCCCAGAGAAACTTTTTTTGAATGAGGTTGACGGTTGAATCTCACCAAGTCGTAGTCACGCTAGGGGGAACCCTCCAAAAAACACTTTGAGTATCCCAGTCCTTACTTTGGGTTGTCTTTGTTTGTGTCGTCCTTCCTTAAAAAGTCAAAATTTTGTATCTGATGTTGCTTAATTGTATGATGTTTTAGAAGCAAACAAAACAACACAAGTGACGGTACTAGTGGTCGCGAGTCTGGCTCGCTAGCGGTGACGGTGGGCTGCTACTGCAGCTAGTGAGCGGAGTTCAAAAAAGATCATGTAAGCGACCCCAATTGGGAAGGTCGCTCGTGCGAGGCTCATTCTGCCCCAAGCCTTTCCTTCTGAATCTTGAGTTCGAGGTGTTTCCATTTTCTGTACAAGAAGAGACTGTAACATGTTTTATTTGTGTATTAGACCAGCTTTTAAGGCGAGGTTGCAAAAAATCAAGCAGGCAGTGGGGCTGTACGTGTCCCTGTGTCATAGTCATTCACAAAGGCCCCGCAGGGCCAAAAAATTAATTGGTTTTAGCTTATGATCAGATTTTCTCTCTGGGACAATAGGTCTAGTGAGAGTTACATCTTTGTTGCCAGAAATTAAGCAGACAGCGGGACCATTGTGCACCTTATTCGAGCATGATGGCCCCGCAGGGCCGGAAATTTGGTTTATCTGAGCCTCTTATTGGCAGTTATTCTTTGGGAGGAAATAGGTATTTCATTCCTCATCCTATCTCTGAAGTATGGTTTTCTACAGTCACTTTCTAGATTGCGGTGAGCACGTCTGCAACAATCAGCGCTGTCGCCGACTCGGTTGCCGCGCGCTGACAAATCAGCTTGTTATCTTGCACTGGGGGNTGACCAATCCCCGTATGTGACGCGGCCGGCGATTGCCGCGCCATGTCACAAAACCATCACAAAACCTGAAACCAGCCAAAATTCCAGCCGATTTTCAGCAATTTGGAGGCAGGACAGAGGATACAGCCCAGAAATCTGTTGTAGACTACATAATTAATTCTCAATAGCATTTTTACTTAATCTAGCGTTATAAAATCGAACACAGAAGGGGCTGGGCTGTCGAAATTGGTCCAACTGTACCCCCGATTTGACATTGTGTGATCGCAACATTGATTGATGCCAGATGTTGCCATATGTTGCATACAACATAACGCCTCATCTAGAGCGCCTATTACGACACAAAACATATCAATAGAAAGCTCTTATTGAGAGGAACACCTTGATACAGAAAAGCTGATATTTTCACCAAGTTATACCATTGAAATTACGCATATTTGCACAACTGTTCTAAAAACTTCAAAGGAATACAACTCGCTGCTGGCTGCTCCAATAAGCATGATTTATAGAGAGTTTTCACCAAGTTTATCTTTCTCTACAAATCTCCGCCATTATTTCTGTAAATTTCGGCCTCCAACATTGGGATCTGCTCAGAGCATGCACCCTATCTCAAGATAATGCAAGAAAATAAAAATTCTAATGGCGGAGAGTTGTTTCAGTAGTAAAATACTATCAAATCGCTCCCTCAAGCATGTAAATCTGTGCAGCCGTTGTGTTGTTGTATTCATTACAAGGTTTACCTGCCAAATTGGCAGGGTTTGGGCACTGATACACAGAAATCAGCTTATATAATTATTTTAAAACTATTATATTACTTTAGAACAGCACCAAGGTATCTAATATATCAATCCTGTAGCTTTGGGAATGGCATTTGGCCCTGTGGAAGGGAGGATCGAGGAAAACCTCCTCGGTTTCAGGTTTTGGGGGGTGTCACATGTGTGACGCCGCCGTCACGCGCGGGGCGTTGATGGGGAATTGGTCACCCCCACTTGCACAGATAAGATGCAGTAGCAACTTCCGAGATTTGGCAACATCGACTTACCCGATAGCGGTTTTTATTGTGCACATGGGATGGAATCATCCAAAGCCAGCTAAATGATTTTTTCTGTATTTCTTGTATTGCAGGTGATTATTTGGAAGATTTTTTGTCAGTAGCAGCAGTAGCAGCGGAGTTACTACTGACGTGGCTGTGTAAATATATTCGGAAAAGCTGCTCTGAGCCTTGCGATCAAATCCGACTTCGCCATTGTTTACCACGTCCAGGCAAGCTACTGCGGAGCGAGGGGTGTCAGCAAGTCCTGGTGAGTCTCTGTCAGCTCCCTCTTCTTCCTTTTATTTTTCCTCCCCTCGATTATTTTTTTATTATTTATTTTTATTTTGGCCCACACTCATCAGTAGCGAGCCCAGGAACTACGTTAGGTGCCCATGTTGCTTGCCTGAGTATGTCTTTGTTTGTCGTCCGGCGATATTGCCAAACAGCCGCCCAATCCGTCCCTATAACTTCGCTCCAAAATCAACCATCCTCCTTAATCCTGAATCTCAAATGCTCACTCAACCTCGATTGAAGTGAGGGTCTGCAGGCCGTGTATCGGTGAAGGATTGAAGTCAAATTTCGGAGCTTCGCAGCGGAATCCACTTCCTGGTCGTCCTTCCGCGTCATTATTGGTCTCGTGTCTAATCCAAACCCCTATCACCTACGCCTTTCAAGCATCATCTAATCACCTTCCTCTCGGTCACTCTATCATCATGGAAGAAGCCCAGCACTCCCTCTAGCCGCGTGCCTTGGAGGAACGAAGAGACGTTCACCCGGTCGGGTCGAATTTTGGGACCCCTGATCAACTTGGACCCTGAGGCGCGACGCGATTGCACCAGAGAAGGGTAAATCTATCCCCCGTCCCCCTTATTGGAAATGTAGCTTGTCGGTGTTGTCGGCCAGAATTCGAGGCCAAAGAGATTCCAGGAAACGGTGAGGGGTTTTTACCAATTTCATACCTCAGAAAGCCTCACCGACGATCGTATGGATACGATCATGTAGGCTCTTTTTCGCAATCGTGGCTGTCGTCCCATTCCTCTTCATGCTGTCCCACCAGCCAACTTTCCAAACATAGCTACGGAAAGCATACTATCGGCCTCATTGAGATAGAGTGCGGTATCGTTGGAACCTTCGTATCATCTGGGTTCCCTCTCCCTTTCCCAAAGACCTTCGCCAACACAACAGGATTCCATTATACTTGAATTCTGCCGCGTGGGATCGACAAGCCAACTCACATCGAACTCCTCGTCGTCGTCATTAATATTGGCATCGACCAGTAACAAACGAATACAGTAATCCAGCTGTGCTGCCGTGGACACTGTCTATTTGCATATGCGTTACCCTGGAGTCCAGTCAATCTGAATGTGAAAGTGGGTGGTTGGTGTTTTGGGCGATATCACGACCGCTGTGGATGGTGAGATAGGGTAGAGAAGTGAAGCAGGGGTCGAGAATGGGATGGCCATACTTGGGGAGAACGGTGTACCAGTGAGACGGATGATGCAACTCAAGGAAGAAGAAGCTGAGGGGAGAGGAAGATCATACAAGAAGACCAGACCTAGCGATCGAAGGATGGGCTCGAAGGATGGGTGGCGGAGAAAGGTTGAATAGATCTACAGGGACCTCCATCTGCCTGAGTGCCCCATCTCGAAACGGAACTCTCCATAAAACCACGTCGCGTCGCGGCCTCCAGTCGCTGGAGTTTGTCTGTCATCTTCAACGCAATACCACACCGGCGCTTATCAGCAACAGATGTTGTGAATGGATGCAAGCTGGGCTTATTACGTAGTGCGTTCCTTTGTTTCCGTCCGTTCATCGATTTCCTCCTCCCTGGCTCTTGTTCGGCTCTGCTTCTCCCGGACTTTCCTTCCAGATTTTCCTTCGCTCTTGCGCCCATTTGCTTGTTTGCTGACCGCGAATACCTAGTATTGCAGTCGTTGCAGTCATAAGCCCATTGATCTATTCGTGAATTACATTAGATTTAGGCGAATGTATCGAGTCGTCAAGGTCACACTTTTGGAACGCCCTGCCCTCGGCTGTTCGGAATGGGTAGGAGAGTGGTTCGAACATTACAGCTGTCGAGGAAACGATAGATCAGATTCCGTTTCATTTCGCTTTTGACTTAGGAGCATCCCGAACAATAGGTCGTCCTAAACTGGGCATGTCTCCCGATTTCAACTACTACTTCGCTCACCCTGAGACTTTTGAAAGGTCTCGATGCTGACGTTCAGCACCGTTTGAGCGTTTGGTCAGATACGCCATCAAACAGCACACATCAAAAGCGGAAGAGAATGGAATCTGGCCTATTGTTTTCTCAACAGCTGCAAGATCCCCAGAGGGCGGTGCGGATCTCAAGTTGGGGCTTCTGTACTTTGGGACAACAACCGAACTGGATGTCCGTTCTCGTATATTTTCATGCTCTTGTCGGGCCATTTACCCGTTGAAAGTGGTGAGTGGACCCAGCTCCGATCATACGTGACCGTTTTTCACCGTATATACCACAACTGACGACGATGTGATATGCATAGTGTTTCACTGAATTATTGGAGTCTGTCGGACATCACAGCCCCCTCTTGATTTGGGCTCTTGTGCACAGATGCTGTGTGTCTAATTCGACGATCGGTACGCAAGGAACCCTCTTTGTTCCCTCCCTTCATCCCCCTACATGATGCCTCCCAGCTCCAGGAAGCCTGGTGTTCTGAGGCGTCTCTCCTCGCTTGTGAAAGGACGTAGCGGCAAACCCGCTATTGAACCCTCCCAACACGTGGCCGGAATCGTCAATGCGGGGGCTGGGCCATTACCACTTCACGATCCCTCGATACCATCCATTCCGTCCACCCTTGCGAACAGTCCTACAGCGTCAAGTGCTCAAAGTTCCATTTCTCAGCTGTCAAAGCACCCCTCTACGGACGGAACCAAACGACCCGAGCCCAAGCCCTCGACGGCAATTGCTACCTGCCCCGCAACTTTCACCCCCACCCCAACTGCTCGAGATCCCATCCCCCAGTCATCAACCGCCCCCTCTGTGGGCGCAAGTGAGGTCACAACATCTCACAGCCCTCAGGATCCACAGGCGGGATCATCAATACATTTGTATCAGGGTGCCCATGATATCAATATGAGGGACATTGTCGTTAATGTATACGAAGAAGTGGGGACATCCAAAATAGGTACGTGAACAGCTGGAAATATCGATGGAAATCGCTGACAGGGTAGCGAGTCAGAACGAGAACGGCTGGAAGCACTTCCAAAGCATCCAGACGTAAGTGGGACGCGGGTTGAATACCTACCCAACAGTCGAAAGCCGGACGTGGATAAACTATGCGAACGGGAATCGAGTTCAACCGACCTTGTTCTATGCGTTCATGGTCCGGCTGGCATAGGCAAATCGATGCTTGCTGGCCACCTTTCAGACGAGTTTCGTTCGTCCGGTCGGTTAGCCGCCTTCGTTGACCTGGGAGCCTTTCGGACAGAAACAATTGGGCCCGAGACGATCATCAAGATGATAGCTTACGAAATTGGAAGCATCCATCCGCAAGCGATACCGAAGATTGTGGAGGCAATGGACCAATGTCATGGCACCTCACTACAAACCCACCTCCGAAAATACATCCTTGAACCGCTACGGTCACTCAACCAACCACTACCCCTTATCATAATCATCGATGCGATGGACGAATGGCGGGATCATCCGACATTTATCAAGGCCCTCGCTCTCCTCAACTCAGAAAGTCGTGTGGTCAAATTCATCATCACGAATCGTTTGAATCCCTGTGCCTCTCACCTACCTGGTATTGACAAGGTCTCCATTTACACATATGCCCTTGGTCCGATTTCGAGGGAGGTTATCAGGGGTTATTTCATCAAATATTTGGAGACGGTTCCGTGGGCAGATGGACGGAAGGCTTGCTCAGCAGACGTCGAGAAGCTCACCGAGCTTTCAGGTGGTCTGCCCGTGTGGGCATCCACTGTGATCTCGTTGCTCTCTCACCTGTTCGACGAGTCCCCGCCCCACGAAATCCTCTCAGAGATTGTCGGAAGTCGGCGTCAAGTCGGTGGTACAGACACGCTTGGGGAGCTGTATCGCAATGCCCTCAAGCGCCTGTTCCCCTCGCCAGATGCTCAGAGGTATTTCCAACGGTATTTCGGTGCAATCATGGTCATCCAGGAAGCCCTTTCCCTCTACGACTTCTCCATGCTTGCGGGAATCCCTCCCCACCTTATAACCAGCATCCGATCCGCCCTGTCTGCCCTCCAGACCCGATACCCACCTCCACACTCAGAGGAAATGATCCATCCGGCAATGGGGCTCTTCCACCTATCATTTCTGGAACATGTTCAGACCACAACGACGGAAAATTCTTTTGCAATCTCCACATTCGATTCCCACTCGGTGCTGGGCTTGACCTGTCTCGAGCAATTAGTCAGCCTGTCACTTTCTTCCCTGCACCATAACTTGACACTCCGTGCCATCCAACATTACGCGCTGATGTACTGGCCACTGCATGTCTCTAACGGAACCCTACGCTCGAACGATCAATGGTTGCAAACAGAACATTGTTCAAGATTGCGGACCATCCCAGCTGACACTCAACGACAATGGACAACATTGTTTCTCAAGAGCTTAATACCTGGAGAGGACGGGTCAAAGTTGGAGAACGTCGGAGAGGACAGCATGGTATCAACTCTGAGGAAATTGGCCCATTGGTTGGGCAACGGCAGTGGCGATCACTGGGGATTTCAGGTGGCTTGCTTGGAGGTTGCTGTACGGATTGATGGTCGTGATCCGGAGGCATGGTCGGAGCTAGGGAGGTGCTACGAGGCGAGAGGCGATAGGATGGGTAGCCTTCAGATGCTTGAGGAGGCTGTAGTGGCCTTTCAACGTGCCTTACATCTTCGGCCGGACCCGCACCCCAACCGCGGAGAATCACTCAACAACGTTGCTATTGCACTCCGGTCATGTTACCGACAGAATGGAAATAGCAACATCCTCGTTGAATCAATTTCATGTTCCCGCCAAGCGCTTGCACTCTGTCCAGCACCTGACCCAGTGCACGACAGGTGTCTCAACACTCTCGCCAGCGCTCTCGGCGATCTTTATACTCAGAAAGGTGACCTCAAAATACTGAATGAGGTCATTTCACTGCATCGCGACGCACTTGCACTCCGCCCAGTACCCCACCCAGATCGCTCCAAGTCACTCAACAACCTTGCCTGTGCCCTCCGATCTCTTCATGAGCACAATGGGGACGTTGGTGCATTGAACGAGGCCATTTCACTCCATCGTGAGGCGCTTGCTCTCCGCCCTGCGTCCCACCCGGGTCGCTCCAGGTCGCTTGCCAACCTTGCTGGTGCTCTTCAATCTCGTCATGGTTGCAATGCGGACATTGTTGCCCTGAATGAGGCTATCTCCCTGCATCGTGAAGCGCTTGCGCTCCGCCCCGCTCCCCACCCAGATCGTTCCAACTCGCTCGGTAACCTTGCCAATGCTCTCCGATCTCTTCATGAGCACAATGGAGACGTTGGTGCATTGAACGAGGCCATTTCACTCCATCGTGAAGCGCTTGCGCTCCGCCCTGCACCCCATCCAGGTCGCTTCAGCTCACTCAACAATCTCGCCGTCAGCCTCCACGCTCTTCACCGGTACAACAAAGATGTTGATTCCTTGAAAGAGTGCATTTCACTGAGTCGTGAGGGACTCGCACTCCTCCCTGCACCCCACCCGTTTTGCCATAGAACCCTCATGATCCTTGCCGCAGCTCTTCGATCGAGTTTCGAGCAGAATGGAGCTGTGGAGGTCCTGGATGAAGCCATCTCAATACTTCAAGAATTGCTCGTCCTCCGTGCCCCGGGGCACAGAAACCGAATGCATGTGGTCACTTTGCTTGTGAAGGTTCTCGAAAAGCGGAGCGAAGCTAATGGAGACGACCGGGATCGGAGCGAGATTGAGGGGTTGAAGACGGAGCTGGCTGCCCTGTGGCGGCAGCACCGGCAGGGAAAGGCCAAGCAGTACGGTGCAGACTACTCAGCCACCAGCGACTTGTTACAAATTTTATAGGGCGCCTGGTTCTTTACTCAAATTCTTATCAACTCAGTAGTATTCCTCGTTTCTATACTATTAAAGGAGGGACAGTTTATCTGGACGAATTGTTGATTTCTTCAAAAATAGTGTACAGATGCATTTGCATTTCGTGTTTGTCAATAGGGACACTGAATGGCACATTTGGAAACCTCTAAAAATGCGTAAGCCGTCTAAACATTTCTCATTCGATACAGTTCGTCATTGAAAGGTGCTGTGCACGGTCACTCTGAAGGACGCCGGTATTCGCGGCAGTCGTGTCAAGAAGTGTAAAGGGTGGACATTTTCTAGTTGTGAGTTTCAAACCAATACGTCGCTACATGAACTGGAAGGCCTAGTGTTCCCCATCAGCTGATTAGGACGAAGAGGAAGACTGAAAGGGATGCGCAGCTCGCCGCTTTGTCCCTCCTCCGCGTCGTTATGGTATTCCTCTCCTATCTCGACCCTACTTTTTATGCCGTGCGTCCCGTGAATAACAACGGAGACCAGTGAAGGTAGAAGGGAGTAAGGCAGGTGGAAGGCGTCCGTACCCGCAGAGTAGTCGGCGGTCGAAGGTGAGGAGATTCCACCTATGGCCTCATAAGCATCTTATTGGCCCTCTCTTTCTCTCAGCCTATCTATTCCAGCATTGACACAGAAGATTAACTGTTGCCCTCCAGCGGACTCACCCCGAGGCGTGGGACGACGTCTGAGGGAACACAATCTGATTGAGTTGAATTTTTGCGACTCCCAGGTCACTCATTGTCAACAACCTTGCCAATGCTCTCCAATCCCTTCACATGTGCAACAAGTAATGTAGTTGCATTGAGAACGGACCGATCATCACAAGCTAATATAATCTACACTCGCATTCAATGGCAACTTCGGTCTCTTCCTTGCACCTGCACCAACGGCTCGGCTGCGATCGTGCCGCACAATGAATAGCCAGTGTATTGAGCTGAGAATGAAGGGTCCCTTCCCGTTTCAAATCGCTCGCAAATCATTTCTGAAGTATGTACGAACCCAACTTGAAGCTTATCCACCTTCTCTTGCCTAGAGAACTCGGTCTTTTCGAGATCGAGTGGGTCACTTCTGGATTCCTTGCCCGTGAACCTCAGATCCAATGCGACTCCATCCCGAGTATCAGAACTTTTGCGGAATTTTGTGGTCGACAAAGTCGATCACCCTGCACGCCTGTCGTCGGCTTCGACACTAATTCAAACACCGCGATTGCCCAGCCACGCCAACACGGCCCGATGGGATTGTAACATCGGAGTCTTGAGGCTTGTAGGAAGACAGTGGGAATTCTACGCTCCTTGCTTCCCTCCGTCTCTCTTACTATCGTCATCACCCTCTATCCCTGATCCATCCGCGCCCGATGGCCCCCGAATCCAAGACTCCGCCTGGCAGCGTCTTGTCTCGCGTCTTCTCACGTTTCAGCAGTCGCAAGACCAAATCTGCCGCCCACGCCCCCGAACAACTTCTTGAAGGGTCGTCCGCAGTCGCTGGTCGGCCGTCGTCGTCCTTTTACCTATCGGCCCACTCAGTGCCTGATTCATCGCTTCCCGTGGATAATTCAGCTCCTCGAAGCCTTGGATCCCAGCCCCCAAGTAATCACAAGTCAGTCGATTCCTCGCGTCGTGCGGATCTTCCTTGGCCACCCCAGCCATTCCTCGAGCCATCGCTGCAGCCATACGATTCCAGTTCAGCTGTACCAAGGGCTCAT